>SMSR01010916.1:0-10988 GCA_019453355.1 Ceratina japonica | reverse complement strand
TTCTAAACCTAAATGTACCCCAGTTTAGGTGTATTAGATCTAAAAAGTAAAACTAGTAGAGTTGCCTCAGAACTTAATATTTGATATAACTCTAATCAGAATCTGTAAGTCCCCACAAAAATCTCAAATTATATTTTAGGCCTTAAAAACCTTCATTTCGTTCACGAAAGTAGTTAGCATTTAGTTGTCCAAGCAAGAAATGGGAACCTAAAAGTCTATTTAACGGTTTAAAAGATTTTTTTAGGATTCTCTGAAATATTTACTGTGTTATATAAAATTATTTTACAAACTATGCACATTTGACTCTGATATGCATCTGAAATGAATTATTCTGTTTATTCTTATACTTTCTATTATAAATTTAAAAAAAGGCTTTAAAACAATCTAATTTATACAATAGAATTTTTTTTTATACAGCAACAAAGCGAAAGTTTGTGTTATTCGTTTAGAAAAATTGTGAAAGAAAAATAATAATAATTTCGCTGAATAATGATATGATAATAAATTGGGTGAACGTAAAAGAGATTCTTGATCTAGAATATGAGCCAAAAAAACGTAGATATCATGAGGTCCTCTCAGTCCATGTGCCCTAAGTGTTGCCAGCCAATGGACTTTTGAAAACAATGTTAGGTTTCATAAATATTAGTATAAAGCTACAGGATCTTTTCCTAAACTCTTGAAGTAAGACTTGAGGGACTAAATTATATTTGATAAACTCTAGTTTAGATCTATATCCTTTATAAGCGGACATAACGACTAGATATAGATTGAAATTAGAGTCAAGGCAAGTTTGAAGCCTGAACATGCCTGCAGGTACCGTGTACCCTTATATACACGTAAATTCGACATTTTGAATTCCTTTCTTCAATATAATTGTACTTATTGCACTTTCTTAATGTTTTAATGTTTTTAACGTAGTTTCATAAGCTACTTTACAATCTGTAACAAGTCGAATTGAAAAAGATTTGCTTAATGCAGAGAAATTTTAAAAAAGTTACTACATTACAAGTTAATTGCCGATTACAAAATAGTTTTTCGTCTCCCTAGTTTTGTCTTCATCAGGAAGTCAATAACCAACTTACAAGTATGTTTTTGTTTTTAATTTTTAATTCATACAGTTTGATTCTGACAAATAACTGACAGAGAAAAACTTCATAACCATACATCTCAAACTTGCCCAGTTTTTTTACCTTTTCATAAAAAGGTCAGTTATCGTATGAAATCTACAGTTAATAAGAGAGCATTCTTCAATATTGTTTTATTAAGAACAATATTTATTTAACGCTTAATTAAATTTACTCTTATATTCCTGTGCTCAAGATATGATTTCGAGCTCCATGTCCTCCTGTAGGATAAATAGGTTCAAAACCATAATTATTTTTTCGACCCGGGCAACAACCAGACGAGGGAAGATGAATCTTTTTACGAAACTCGTTTATTTGTATGGATAAAAGGAGAATGCGAGGATTTGCATTTCTGTTCGTTAGAACGTATCCAGGCGAGGAATCGGAGGGCGCGAAACGGGACCCAGATATGCCCAATCAACGGGCACGCAGGAAGAGGGGAACACGCACGGGTCCGGCTCCAAAATGTGTGCTGGAACGCTCTCTCGGAGTTGGTGCGTGTCGCCAACGCGAACATGGTTCAGCCATCGTGGATTCGTGTATATACGGCCATTGGGGGACCCGCCATCGAGGATAGCCCTGGAAACGAAGTCGGCCGACTCCTTTTATCGGCCTCGATTTCAATCCTGCTCAACGGGAACCTTTACACAGGAGTTAAATTCTCTCCTCTTCGCACTGATCACTTTGAATTAACTCTCATAAGTACCTGTCGCTGCGTTCCATATTTTAGGTCATTTCGTGGGCATGTATTAATTGCATTTTTCATTTTTTATAAATAAACGTGATTTAGAAATGTTACGTCAAGTATAATAAAAAATGTATTTAAACTGTCATAGTTATTAAGATATAAACAGCACGACCTGAAGAACGGACCAGAAGCAACTCCTTGGTTCACCTAAAAGGAAATTGATGAAACGGCTGCAATCTTCTGACTCGATTCGATCGTCAGGCGAATAGCAAAGGCTCGCCATTGTGCGATTATTTTGCAACCGTGGCGGAATTTTTTCCCAACAAGACGAGTCTCGCGTGCGATTCGCCTCGCGTGCATCGCGGCTCGCGACGCCTGTAATCTATCATTAGACGGTTGCGCAATTAACGCTGATTAGCCTCCTCCCCGTCCCGCGGATCAATCGTCAGCGGTTGAAAACTTTTAATCCGTCGCAGTTTCGTCGTGGCACATTAATTATGTTCCGCCGCGGCTTGCGCAATCCGACGACAGTTGTCGATGCAGAAATGTCCGCCGGAGACGTTAAGAGGAGCATTGAAAACGTCCGCGTCACAATCAGACAGGTACTGTTCTTAATGATTCCATTCAATGCTGCAAGTCGTTAAGGAATCATTTGAGCGTCGAGGAAGCCGCGTGATTAGCTAACGAGAATCGTATTCTGATTGAGATTTTAATCATAATCCACTGACTAGGAAAAATGTATTACCAAATGATCAAAGAAATTTTCCTATCTGTTGATTCTCAAATGTTTTTTGTAAAGCTTCACCCTCATTTTTTCGACGAGTCGTTGTGTTTCTCACCAAGGAAATGGTGAAGAGGTGCTAAAGCACGGATTTTCCACGTGTCTCAACGCTATCTTTCCCTGTCAGATTAAAATGATTTTTTCCCCTGTCAGATTATAATCGTTTTTTCCGGTTCGGTCACTGGGATGACCTCGAAGAAGGATCCCCGATTAATAGCTACACGGAAGATTTTAATCATAATTCACTGACTAAAAGAAAAATGTATTACCAATCGCAACGATCAAAGAAATTTTCCTATCTGTTGATTCTTAAATGTTTTTTGTAAATCTTCACCCTCGTTTTCTCGCTAATTCAATGTTTTTCGCCAAAGAAGTGGCGAACAGGCGATAAAGCGCGGATTTTCCACGTGTCTCAACGCTATCTTTCCCCGTCAGATTATAATCGTTTTTTCCCCTTCGGTCACTGGGATGACCTCGAAGAAGGGTCCCCCCGTTGCTACATGGAAGATTTTAATCATAATCCGCTGACTAAAAGAAAAATATATTACCCATTGCAATAATCAAAGAAATTTTCCTATTTGTTCACTGTCAAATGTTTTTTGTAAATCTTCACTCTCGTTTTCTCGCTAATTCAATGTTTTTCGCTAAAGAAGTGGCGAACAGGCGATAAAGCGCGGATTTTCCACGTGTCTCAACGCTATTTTTCCCCGTCAGATTATAATCGTTTTTTCCCCTTCGGTCACTGGGATGACCTCGAGCAGAAGGGTCCCCCCTTCGGTAGGTACACGGAACCTTCCTACCTGGCTGTCTCGAGTACCCGGCGCTGCCTTCATCTACCTGGGGGCGACGTTATATTTATCTCGGGGCGTGTGCACGTATACACGCCAACACGCGGACACGTACGCGCGCACACACACACACCTACGGCCCTCTCTTCGAGCTCGGATGCGTTTCGAACGAAGGATGCTGCCGGCGCGGCGTCCACGAAGGTGGAACGTCACGTCGGAGGAGAGATGCACCTGTCAGGTCGGGGAACACCCCCGTCAGGGTTTTACCTGCCGGAGCGTAAAAAGCCAAAAAACCTTTACCACCTCGCGCAAAATAGAGGGCAAAGGGAGAGACGGGCCCTGGGTCTCACCCGTGTCCTCTAATCCCGCGCCAGAATTTTTTCATTGTGCATTCCGGCCCGTGAGAAACCGATCCTGTTGCGGTGTCTCCTCTGATCTGACCTGCTTCCTCTTCCGCGCGGAAAGCTGTTTATGGTATTAAGGAGGTTCATCTGGGACATAGCAAGTCAAATGCAAGTTATAGAAAAGGGGAGCTTGCTTGATTAGCGTTCATGTTAATAACGGAGGTTATCTATTGCTGAAAGATGCAGATTTCTTTAGTTGTGTTTATATATTTCTCGATTTATAGTCACCCAATCTACCTAAATTTGCAATTAAAATATTCGTTAAAAGTTTCATTCAAAACTGTCTGTCAATACCTAATAAATTAGCGATAGAAGTCTGGGAAATCACTCTTTTCCATATGACTACATATAAAATTGTAAAAAATATTTACAGTGACTCCCATTAATATCCGGACACACTTCAAAACGGAATAAGTTCTTTAATATGGAGCCAACTAACTTAATTTTTTATGGGCTTTTAAAAGGCTCAGTTTACTATGTAATGTGTAACAAACAATTAAAATAAATTACTATTCGTCAAAATCTCGAAGAAAAAAGAAAAGATCATGATGTTAAACTTTTTTGTTAGAGGCTGTAGCAAAAATTTGAAACGTCCCGTTTGTAGATCTAAAAGTGTTATATGAATGTATAAAGTTTTATAAAAATCCATGAAACCATAAAAGAGTTAGACATATCGAAACATGTAAAAATTCTTCAATTTATCCCAGTCGTAGATTGAAAGTCGTAGAAAACTGCGATTTTTTCAATTTCTAATCGCTTATAGCGCATAGCAATATTGATCGACTTTTATGAAACTTTGTACATGCATATAACTTACTTAGATCTGCAAACGACACACTTCCAATTTTTGTTACAGACCCTAATAAAAAAGTTAAAAACCATGTCCTTTACTATTTCCCTCGCGATTTCAATGAATACCAAGTTTTTTTAATTTTTTGTTAGACATTCTATAGTAAATTAAGCTCTCTAAAATTCCACAGAAGATAAAGTTCTTTAATCCAATACTAAAAATCTTATATCGTTTTAAAATGTGTCCGAATATTAATGGAAGTCACTGTATATATTTCTCGATTCATAGTCACCCAATCTAAATTTGCAATTAAAATATTCGTTAAATGTTTCTCTTTAATATGACATTTCATTCAAAACTGTCTGTCAGTACCTAATAAATTAGTGATAGAAGTCTAGGAAATCAGTCTTTTCCATACGACTACAGGTAAAATTATGAAAAATATTTATATTAATATCTCATCATTAAGGTATCCAAATGACTTAAAAACTCTTTTTAGGTATCCTGGTATACTGTTATAGACTATCAAATTTTTTTTTGGAGATCTATCTGTTAATTCCTTAACCGGATGAACCTCCTTAACAGCTGAAGTTCCAGCTACATTTAATTCTTGTATTACATTTTCATTGGTTGTAAAAACTTTTTTTGTTCACAAGTCTTATACAGTTGACGACTGTTTTCAAATGGGAAAGCAGGCGTAGCGAAAATCGAGAAGATGAAGGTGAAGATGGTTTAAAAAATCTTAGTACATACCTACCTGTTTAATCCTACGGTGATCCGGTGGGTGGTCCGGAGAGACAGGGACCGTCCCATTGAGACAGTCTTAGCCTGTTTAGCCGTAAGCGTAGATTTGTATCAGTTTCGTGAGGGATGCTGGAGAGTATATTTAGAGAGATACATATTTTTCAGACTGCCACGAGTGAGCCGTGAATAATGTTCACGTTTATTTCCTCCGCGTATCAAGTGAACCCTCGAATCGGAACTGTTACGAGGCTCCAAATCAAAATTAAACCAGCAATAAACATTATCATAGGAATACGATTGGTTTCTACGCTTTCTGAACCGAGTGAAATTGCTAACCGAGGCAATAAAGACAATTTAAAATCGATCTAGCTAATCGGGCACCGCCCGGGGAGAGCATATTGATTAAACTCGTCGGTAAAAATCGGTGCATGTCGGGAGTCACTGGTCCGCTTATTAAATTATAATCACGAAAAATTGCCGCCACTTTCCCGTTCCCTCGTTCGTTTTCTTTAATCGGCGAAACTGCCTCGCGTCAATTACGCGGTGAGAGTCTAAAGCGTGTGGTTACCTACAGTGACTTCCATTAATATTCGGACACATTTTGAAACGGTATAAGATTTTTAGTATTGGATTAAAGAACTTTATCTTCTGTGGAATTTTAGAGAGCTTAATTTACTATAGAATGTGTAACAGAAAATTAAAAGAACTTGGTATTCATTGAAATCGCGAGGAAAATAGTAAAGGACATGGTTTTTAACTTTTTTATTAGGGTCTGTAATAATAATTGGAAGCGTCTCGTTTGCAGATCTAAGTAAGTTATATGCATGTACAAAGTTTCATAAAAGTCGATCAATATTGCTATGCACTATAAGCGATTAGAAATTGAAAAAAATCGCAGTTCTCCACGACTTTCAATCTACGACTGGGATAAATTGACGAATTTTTACACTTTTCGATATGTATAACTCTTTTATGGTTTCATGGATTATTATAAAACTTTATACATTCATATAACACTTTTAGATCTACAAACGGGATGTTTCAAATTTTTGCCAGAGCCTCTAACAAAAAAGTTTAACATCATGATCTTTTCTTTTTTCTCCGAGTTTTTGACGAATAGTAATTTATTTTAATTGTTTGTTACACATTACATAGTAAACTAAGCCTTTTAAAAGCCACAAAAAATTAAGTTAGTTGGCTCCATATTAAAGAACTTATTCCGTTTTGAAGTGTGTCCGGATATTAATGGGAGTCACTGTACATCTTTTGAAGAAATGTTTATTTAGCTCGTTTAACCCGAGCTCTTAACTCGATCAATGCGTCAGCTGGAAATTCTATCTCCAAAACGCGCGCGTGTAGAACGACAAAAACTAGAATCATACGTTTCATTACGAAGAGATAATGCGGACAGCGTTATAGATGGAATCAGTTACACACGGGAACGCTGTAATTACATTTGAGAGCGTGGTACTTATATCCTCGGAGTCTGGAAATCGAGATCGTTTAATCGACGATCGCTTTTTTTTATCGTCGGTGGAAGACACGAAACGCGATTGCGTCACGGAGAGAAACTTTCGGCGCCAAGAAAAATTAAGTTCTTAAGAATCGTACGGTATGCGTTTTTCCCGGTTGATTGCTGGAGGGATACGAGGGACGGGGGGATTGGAAGGCCGCGGACAGTTGGATGATACGTTAATTGGCAGACGGGGCTCCTTCGAGGATGAAGTCGCTTGACACGGTTCCATCTTGCATTTCTCCCATTATTACCCCGTCGATGATCGACGGTATTTTCAAGAGAAATTCCTTGAAACGTATATACAGACGTTACCAAGGATAACTGAAGACGGGAGTACATAAAACTGACGTGTATAACATCATGCAAAAATGGTATTTTTATACCGGGAAAGTTTCGAATTAAAATAATTTAGTGTCGTAATAAATGTATTTGTCAGTGTCATCTGATAATTTCTATTTGGTATGAGATTGAAAAACAAGAAGGATGGGTTTAGTAAGGGACAGGCTAACGACTAACGTGTTTACTAGATCACTATAATCCGGGAGTTGATAACTCGAAGAGCGAACGAATCGAACTGCGGAAATTCCCAAGGAACACGCGTAGTAGATCGGCTTCCCACGCGTAATCAGAAAATCAGCCTCATCCGGTGCAGGTCTAATCCAATCTCGGTGCGATCGGTTTTTAATCGTATCCGAATCGCGGGAAGGTAGCTCGGTATCGGTTCGCGTCGTAAATCAGCCGGTGCGACGCGCTGGAAATATTAACCTGGGACGTTTAACACGCGAGCAAACACAGTGAGGCAACACGAAGAACGTAAGTCTGTCCAGCGTCGCGTGGAAAGCGAGAGCAGAAGAAGGGGGTTGCGCTTCCTTCGAACGGTGACGGAAAAATGCGGAGGACGACGCGTGGCCGGCAAAAAGGAAAACGTCGAGGAAAAGTCGCGCGAGAAAACGAGAAACTGGAATGAAACCCAGCCCGCGTATAGTCGATCGAAACGATGCCACGTCTCGTTGCCAATTATCTAGTTCCGTGTGGTGTAATTAGAAGTGACAGTACAATGAGAGATACGCTGACAAGCCGCGTATCGCACGTATTCGTTTCATAGTCACTTTGCTAATATTAATTCTAATCAAATTGTACAGGGGTTAAAATATGAACGGCGTAACTCTTTCGTGTGACTGTACGCATAGGCGTTTCCTATTCCCCTGCCTGTCCTATCGGCAAATTGCGTTTCTCTCTCTTTCTCTCTCTGTCTCTGGTTGACGTCGAGCATCTGACAGCTTTGTGGACGCCTTTTACATTATTAATTACGGCCAGGCATGCGAGACTATTCGTATACGTATACGTTTTCCGAGCGAAACGGCCTACCGATCATAATTATTCCGCCAATAATAAGCGTTCCGCGTCCGATCTGCCCGTGCGAGTTACGACCCCGTGCCCAGGCTATGTAACGTCGATCCGACGATTTATGGATCGCGAATAAGGTGTAAACAAGAGGGAACTCGATTTCGAAGGGGACGATTGAAAAATCCGGTTGGACATGACAGTTCTGACTGTCTTCACTCACACGAACGTTCATATTCTTGCTCACGTTCCAAAATTTAATTCATGTTTCAGACTCTATATCATTCTTCAACTTTATATTAAATAAATCATATTAAAGCGAATGCACTTTAATTTAATAAAATGAAACAGCATAATATCTTTCTTTGTATTTTACATAAAATGCTACAAATTTAATTAATTCCATTTTGTAATGAAAATGTATGTAAATCCCTTGGACATGACAGTTTTGACTGTTTCACTCACACAAACGTTCATATTTTTGCTCACGTTACTTTTATTATTTCATTTTTCAGACTTTATATCATTCTTCAAGTTTATATTAAATAAATTATATTAAAACGAATGCTCTTTAATTTAATAAAATGAAACAACATAACATCTGTCTTTGTATTTTACATAGAATTCTAAAAAATTAATTAATTCCATTTTGTAATGAAAATGTATGTAAATCCCTTGGACATGACAGTTTTGACTGTCTTCACTCACACAAACGTTCATATCTTTGCTCACGTTACAAAATTTTATTATTTCATGTGTTTCAGAGTTCATATTATTCTCCAAGTTTGTATTAAATAAATTATATTAAAACGAATGCTCCATTAATTTAATAAAATGAAACAGCATAACGTGTCTTTGTATTTTACATAAAATTCTAAAAAATTAATTAATTCCATTTTGTAATGAAAATGTAAATCCCGTTGAACATGACAGTTTTTAACTATCTTCACTGACACAAACGTTCATATTCGTACTCACATTATAAAATTTTATTATCTCATGTTTCAGACTTTACATTATTCTTCAAGTTCATATTAAATAAATTATATTAAAACGTATGCTCTTTAATTTAACAAAATGAAACAGCATAACATCTATCTTTGTATTTTACATAGAATTCTAAAAACCAAATTATTTCCATTGCGTAATGAAAACGATAATCATTCTCGATAGCGATAAATTTCGTAACCGATTCGCATAGTCACGGTGAACTGTTTAAATCACTGCGCAGCCACTGTAAATCTCCACGCCGCGAACGGAACAATGTTCCAGCGATTTCGTTAGTCCGGGCAGCGCGACCAGTTGTCCTTTCGTAGCCCGCGGCCGGGAACGATAATCAGGAGCAGGATTTATTCAACGCGATCGCGGCGATAAGGATCGCAAGGATGAAGCCGTAACGATTGTTGCTCTCGGCTAGTCGGAAGTGGAACGTCCGCGAAGTATGAACGCCATTAGTTCGTTTGGTAGAACGTCATATTTTATGGTCGCGTGTCCTCAGAACGTTTACCCATAATTGTTACTGCGCAAGCTTAAGATTGGAAATTCCATCAAAGTCCTCTGAGCTTAAATCCTGATCAGGTAGAATGGCCGTTTAGCAGACGGACTCATGTCGTCATGAATCTCTACCATCCCTTGTGATAAAAACGTGTAAACCTAAGAAGCTTTGATTTTTTATTGATGTGCATATATATATACACGAGAAGGAACGTCTAGGATTATCTGTCTTTTATGACATACCGAGAGCGACAAATTATCATCGTGAGGCGCCTGGAACGCTGATTTATGCCGATCACGTCGCCGATACGGCGTTCCTCGCGTTATTTACGCGGCTGGAATATCGCCGACGATGAAAATCGGGAAAAATCGTCCGGCTGATTCGATTCCGGTTTACCCCGTGATCCCGATCATTGAGTCATCGATCTGAATATAAATGAAACAACCCTTACAACCTTCGCAGTCGCATTTATCATCGGTTTTGCAACACCGAGACTTCGTCGCGATCGCCGGAATATTCGTCGCGAATTCGCGTTTTGCATTTGCAAGCCGCCTCGGTCGGGCTATCAGAGGCCGATCGGACCCTCGCCGCTCGGTTCACCGGCAAGAAGTAGGCAGAAATAATCGATGGTAATAACGCGGTGCGCAACCTCTTGTCCGGTGACTAATCTAAATATCAATTCCGTGGATCTGTCGCTTCCGGAAGATCGGCCGCGGCCGGGGACCAGTGTCTCTCAATCGTATCCGAGTTAATTGTTAAACGGGTTCGCCGGAGCGTGGCGCGACGGCGCGCGTCGATAATATTGTATGAGATAATACGTAAAAAGCTGATATATATATATATATACATATAAAACGGAATGTCAAAGCCGGTCCGAGGCGAAGCGCGTATAAAACACGTGGAATGCAAAAGGAGGACGAGAACGCGTCGCGGAAAATGAAGACACGCGGTCCCGGATAAATATTCATGATACACGCGCAGGATGCTTCGCCCTTTTCTGTATTAATACATGCGCGATCGGCCGATGTCTAGGATCTAGTACGCCGATAAAGTATCCGCCCGTCCAGAAAAGATTGTCCGCCTGCCCACATTTCTCCGATAATGAATATGAAACGATGCGCGGCCCGCATCCCTCCATATTTGCATCGGGACATTAAGCTGAATCGCGGAACACCGATCTCGAAATAACGAAACAATTTCACGGGGGAAATCGTAATTACAAAACGTAAATGAACAGTTATAACATTTTTCTTTTTTTTTTGGCAACGTTTTAAAAGAGTGTTATTAACCTCTTGCGAGGATTGAGAGGCACTG
>SMSR01010913.1:0-10367 GCA_019453355.1 Ceratina japonica | reverse complement strand
AATATTAGGGATAAAGATTTTTCCTAGCTTTCCTGCTGGAATAAAAATATAAACCAAACAATAGGACACGTGCAACTAGACGGACGATGCAACGAGATACGGACCCAACCCGAACAAAGAACTATATCGCTATCTAATCGTCGGTGATTAATGCACGCGTAAAATGCAAATTATAATCGGTAGCCGCTAGCGGCGCGACGGCACACGCGTACTCACACTCCCGGCTGATTTCTCAGGAAGAAAGCTGATATGCACGTGGATCCAATTTTGTCCTTAGATCAAGTTCCTTCCTTGCGAGAACCGTGCTTGCTTCNAATTATTTTTAAAAAAATTATATCGTTTTATCAAAACTTCATAATACCTCCATCTGGTATTTAACGCAAAAGCGAAGTTGTTGATAATGAAGGATGTGACAATTTATTTAGTCTTCAACTCTGAGAGCATACTTGCTACTATTCTGATACGTACCACATGATTAATATAGCAGGAATAGAAATATTAGGGATAAAGATTTTTCCTAGCTTTCCTGCTGGAATAAAAATATAAACCAAACAATAGGACACGTGCAACTAGACGGACGATGCAACGAGATACGGACCCAACCCGAACAAAGAACTATATCGCTATCTAATCGTCGGTGATTAATGCACGCGTAAAATGCAAATTATAATCGGTAGCCGCTAGCGGCGCGACGGCACACGCGTACTCACACTCCCGGCTGATTTCTCAGGAAGAAAGCTGATATGCACGTGGATCCAATTTTGTCCTTAGATCAAGTTCCTTCCTTGCGAGAACCGTGCTTGCTTCGCGTCTAATATAATAATAGAATCGGGACCCAAGTTATGTGCGTACGTACTACATACACACGTATGGAAGAATTGTCTTCGTTCCACAAACGAACGAGAATCAAACGACTCTTTTCGATCTAGCAGTACCATATGATATGAAAATTCACACTAGTTATGTATTAAACAGTCTTGCGTATCTACATTTCAATTATATTCAAGATAAAATATTAAGGGACTGTAAGGCACAGTGTGGTAGTTTCAAAAGATCAAATTTTGCTCGCATTTTTCGAAAATTTATACCTTCAAGAATGTTATATTAAAATTTCAAAGTCGGATCTCAAATAGTTTGAGAATATTCCATGAAATACTGTATTTAAAAAAAAATTGTCAAAAATCACCCAAATTTTGAGCAATCAAAGATAAAGCATCTATTCCGTTCTTTCATTTATTACTCTGGTATAGCTAATTACGCTGTAATAATTTATTACGCTGGTATAGCTAATTTGTGCTTTAATGCTTTAATTTGTACACATGATTATTGTCTCAATTCATTCATTTCAATTCATTTCAGTTCGTCTGACGAACTATTTATTCACATTCGAGTATTAATTTTTGACGTAAAGGAAATTATAGACAGACGCGATAAAAAAAAACAGCTTCAGATTAAATGAAGAGTAATAAATGAAAGAACGAAACTCTGAAACAACGGAATAGATGCTTTATCTTTTCCTTATTGTACGTGAACTACAAAGGGATAATATTAATTAAAACGTGTACATACTCTGACGTCAATATCAGTCCAAGATGTGTGGTCATCTAACGTAACAAGATCGTTTCATACGTGATAAAATGTCAGCTGGCAACTGGCAATACGATAAGCTTTCGGTTTGCATAATGTCGTCCGTCTTTAGAGCTCACGAAATTCTTGCGATCAGCATACACTATTTTCGCACACAATACATTGCTTATTATTATCGACCAATTATTGTACACAAGATCAGAAAATGCGCTTAAAGAGAAGAGGTAAGATATGTATCTATTAATATCGGATTCGCCTCGCCCTGCATCTGCGTCATCCATCCTACCGTCATAAATCTCCAAAACAGATCTAATATTATCATTCTAGTCTGTTTCATTTCCCGCCCAGATGTCTTTTCTTCTTTTTTATGTGCATAAACATATCGTTTGCACGTAAACGATTAAACTTATCGCACACTAGTAAATTAGTTATTATCCGAGTTAGACGTCATTATATTAATCTCCGATTAATTTAATACGCATAAAGTACGTGTACGTATTCTATACGCATCGTGACGACCAATCGATCGTTTCGTATTATTGGCTCGCCGATGTCATTAAATACCGGTCATAGGACACGTCGGAATTTTCGCGAGAAATTTCGCACACGACCATCGCGGCACGTGCATATATATGCGTATAACGTTGGGTTATTAGACTAAAGATCGCAGTGTTATATACTCGCGTTGCCACTGCAGTAACAACGACACCTTATATTCGATACGTGATCCCACATGCGTAATCGTGAAGTTTGGAGAGTGCGAATGTACGTTCGCGTTTCAAGCTTCGACGATGCTAACGACTACGAGCTCTGAAAGTATCTCGTATTGTAAGAAATATCAATATTTATAGTAAACTAAACACGTTTTTACCATTCCTAAGAGACTATTTACAAGTCTCGTCATCCGAATCGAAATCAAACATTACCAAAGCCACGTTCTAGAGTTACATAAAACATACGTAGATATTCCTTTTTATTTTTACTTGTCGCATGATATTAATTTCCATGCGAAACTCTTACGCGAAAGTTTATTCTCAATGATCGCACTTGAGAAACCTGCAGTTATCGTAATGTCGTCGTATTTTGGTATAGTCATAACGGTGCACACGTCCAGAGATCACCTCATCTCTGCACACGTCGCATGGACCAGCCTGTATATATTCATATAGGACAACAATTTTATGATAAACTAAAGTGTTCCATCGTTTACTCGTAAACTGCTTATTGCATATATCTGTCCGTTTAAAATAACTGTATGTAACAGAAGTGAATGTACTCACGTTTATTGACGCCAAACGCAATATCGCTGAGTTGTATGCTGCGAAAAACATTATGAGCAATAGTGCAAGGATTCGACGGAGCGAAGTCTGGGTCATCGATATCGAAGGACAAACTTTCCTCGAATTCTGTCAAAGTACTCTCCATGATCGACAGCACCGGAAGGTTTTCAATCTGAAAACGAAAGAAGACTTACATATAGACACAATTGAACCGAAATATCCATACGACAATATGTAACGAGACGACAACAATGAGCTCGATCGAGAAACCATGTTCGCTACCATTATGCTAAATTATGCTGTTCCTATTGATCATATGAATATGTATATTTTAATTGTGCCCTGATAACTGACCTATGAATATTGATAATTTGCACAATTTCCACGATAGGACGTTTATCCAGGCCGATCAATATTAATGCTGAAGAGAATGTGTAATATAAATTCTCTCTCCTTTGTACTTTTTTAAATAATAAAGTGAACTGTCTGTGTTCAAAGTATGACTTTTGTATTTATGCAGAATAAAATGATATGCAAAAATTATTTTCAAACAGCTTTCCTATTTGAGAAAAGAATGTAAAATAAATTCTTCTTTGTACTTCGTCCAAACGTGAATTGTCTGTGTTCACAACATGACCTTTGTATTTCTGCAGAATGAAATGATGTGCAAAAATTATTTTCAAATAGCTTTCCTACTTGAGAAGAGAATGTGTAAAATAAATTCTTCTTTGTACTTCGTCCAAACGTGAATTGTCTGTGTTCACAATATGACCTTTGTATTTCTGCAGAATGAAATGATGTGCAAAAATTATTTTCAAATAGCTTTCCTACTTGAGAAGAGAATGTGTAAAATAAATTCTTCTTTGTACTTCGTCCAAACGTGAATTGTCTGTGTTCACAATATGACCTTTGTATTTCTGCAGAATGAAATGATGTGCAAAAATTATTTTCAAATAGCTTTCCTACTTGAGAAGAGAATGTGTAAAATAAATTCTTCTTTGTACTTCGTCCAAACGTGAATTGTCTGTGTTCACAATATGACCTTTGTATTTCTGCAGAATGAAATGATGTGCAAAAATTATTTTCAAATAGCTTTCCTACTTGAGAAGAGAATGTGTAAAATAAATTCTTCTTTGTACTTCGTCCAAACGTGAATTGTCTGTGTTCACAATATGACCTTTGTATTTCTGCAGAATGAAATGATGTGCAAAAATTATTTTCAAATAGCTTTCCTACTTGAGAAGAGAATGTGTAAAATAAATTCTTCTTTGTACTTCGTCCAAACGTGAATTGTCTGTGTTCACAATATGACCTTTGTATTTCTGCAGAATGAAATGATGTGCAAAAATTATTTTCAAATAGCTTTCCTACTTGAGAAGAGAATGTGTAAAATAAATTCTTCTTTGTACTTCGTCCAAACGTGAATTGTCTGTGTTCACAATATGACCTTTGTATTTCTGCAGAATGAAATGATGTGCAAAAATTATTTTCAAATAGCTTTCCTACTTGAGAAGAGAATGTGTAAAATAAATTCTTCTTTGTACTTCGTCCAAACGTGAATTGTCTGTGTTCACAATATGACCTTTGTATTTCTGCAGAATGAAATGATGTGCAAAAATTATTTTCAAATAGCTTTCCTACTTGAGAAGAGAATGTGTAAAATAAATTCTTCTTTGTACTTCGTCCAAACGTGAATTGTCTGTGTTCACAATATGACCTTTGTATTTCTGCAGAATGAAATGATGTGCAAAAATTATTTTCAAATAGCTTTCCTACTTGAGAAGAGAATGTGTAAAATAAATTCTTCTTTGTACTTCGTCCAAACGTGAATTGTCTGTGTTCACAATATGACCTTTGTATTTCTGCAGAATGAAATGATGTGCAAAAATTATTTTCAAATAGCTTTCCTACTTGAGAAGAGAATGTGTAAAATAAATTCTTCTTTGTACTTCGTCCAAACGTGAATTGTCTGTGTTCACAATATGACCTTTGTATTTCTGCAGAATGAAATGATGTGCAAAAATTATTTTCAAATAGCTTTCCTACTTGAGAAGAGAATGTGTAAAATAAATTCTTCTTTGTACTTCGTCCAAACGTGAATTGTCTGTGTTCACAATATGACCTTTGTATTTCTGCAGAATGAAATGATGTGCAAAAATTATTTTCAAATAGCTTTCCTACTTGAGAAGAGAATGTGTAAAATAAATTCTTCTTTGTACTTCGTCCAAACGTGAATTGTCTGTGTTCACAATATGACCTTTGTATTTCTGCAGAATGAAATGATGTGCAAAAATTATTTTCAAATAGCTTTCCTACTTGAGAAGAGAATGTGTAAAATAAATTCTTCTTTGTACTTCGTCCAAACGTGAATTGTCTGTGTTCACAATATGACCTTTGTATTTCTGCAGAATGAAATGATGTGCAAAAATTATTTTCAAATAGCTTTCCTACTTGAGAAGAGAATGTGTAAAATAAATTCTTCTTTGTACTTCGTCCAAACGTGAATTGTCTGTGTTCACAATATGACCTTTGTATTTCTGCAGAATGAAATGATGTGCAAAAATTATTTTCAAATAGCTTTCCTACTTGAGAAGAGAATGTGTAAAATAAATTCTTCTTTGTACTTCGTCCAAACGTGAATTGTCTGTGTTCACAATATGACCTTTGTATTTCTGCAGAATGAAATGATGTGCAAAAATTATTTTCAAATAGCTTTCCTACTTGAGAAGAGAATGTGTAAAATAAATTCTTCTTTGTACTTCGTCCAAACGTGAATTGTCTGTGTTCACAATATGACCTTTGTATTTCTGCAGAATGAAATGATGTGCAAAAATTATTTTCAAATAGCTTTCCTACTTGAGAAGAGAATGTGTAAAATAAATTCTTCTTTGTACTTCGTCCAAACGTGAATTGTCTGTGTTCACAATATGACCTTTGTATTTCTGCAGAATGAAATGATGTGCAAAAATTATTTTCAAATAGCTTTCCTACTTGAGAAGAGAATGTGTAAAATAAATTCTTCTTTGTACTTCGTCCAAACGTGAATTGTCTGTGTTCACAATATGACCTTTGTATTTCTGCAGAATGAAATGATGTGCAAAAATTATTTTCAAATAGCTTTCCTACTTGAGAAGAGAATGTGTAAAATAAATTCTTCTTTGTACTTCGTCCAAACGTGAATTGTCTGTGTTCACAATATGACCTTTGTATTTCTGCAGAATGAAATGATGTGCAAAAATTATTTTCAAATAGCTTTCCTACTTGAGAAGAGAATGTGTAAAATAAATTCTTCTTTGTACTTCGTCCAAACGTGAATTGTCTGTGTTCACAATATGACCTTTGTATTTCTGCAGAATGAAATGATGTGCAAAAATTATTTTCAAATAGCTTTCCTACTTGAGAAGAGAATGTGTAAAATAAATTCTTCTTTGTACTTCGTCCAAACGTGAATTGTCTGTGTTCACAATATGACCTTTGTATTTCTGCAGAATGAAATGATGTGCAAAAATTATTTTCAAATAGCTTTCCTACTTGAGAAGAGAATGTGTAAAATAAATTCTTCTTTGTACTTCGTCCAAACGTGAATTGTCTGTGTTCACAATATGACCTTTGTATTTCTGCAGAATGAAATGATGTGCAAAAATTATTTTCAAATAGCTTTCCTACTTGAGAAGAGAATGTGTAAAATAAATTCTTCTTTGTACTTCGTCCAAACGTGAATTGTCTGTGTTCACAACATGACCTTTGTATTTCTGCAGAATGAAATGATGTGCAAAAATTATTTTCAAATAGCTTTCCTACTTGAGAAGAGAATGTGTAAAATAAATTCTTCTTTGTACTTCGTCCAAACGTGAATTGTCTGTGTTCACAATATGACCTTTGTATTTCTGCAGAATGAAATGATGTGCAAAAATTATTTTCAAATAGCTTTCCTACTTGAGAAGAGAATGTGTAAAATAAATTCTTCTTTGTACTTCGTCCAAACGTGAATTGTCTGTGTTCACAATATGACCTTTGTATTTCTGCAGAATGAAATGATGTGCAAAAATTATTTTCAAATAGCTTTCCTACTTGAGAAGAGAATGTGTAAAATAAATTCTTCTTTGTACTTCGTCCAAACGTGAATTGTCCGTGTTCACAATATGACCTTTGTATTTCTGCAGAATGAAATGATGTGCAAAAATTATTTTTAAAAAGCTTTCCTACTTGAGAAGAGAATGTGTCAAATAAATTCTTCTTTGTACTTCGTCTGAACGTGAATTGTCTGTGTTCACAATATGACCTTTGTATTTCTGCAGAATAAAATGATATGCAAAAATTATTGTTAAAAAGCTTTTCTAGTTTCAAGGTTCTCGCTAAAATTGAATCCAGAAATATTTAAAAGATAGGCTTCAATGAAATATTCAATGATTTTAATGTATGCACGTATAGTATATGTTTATTGTGAATAATAATGCGAGGTCAGTCCATGGAGCGGGTCAATAGCTTGCATTATGGACGTGCTTTACTTTTGAATTAAATATTATTAGATACATCGTTACAACGGAGATCGACATGCACGGAATGCGTGGCTGCCAATAAATGCGCTCGCTATCTGGCCGTTACACTTCAGACAAAAAAGACGTACTGTAACGTAACTTCTGTTCGAGAAATTACGTAACATACCGTACAGCCACATGTATAAATAAACTTGCCATGGTAATTAATACACTCGGTTTGCGTTCACTGGGAAAGACGGTAATATTTCTAATTCTCTCCGTCGATGAATAAATCAGCTAAAGACGATTAGAAAATACGCGCGTGCAGGCATTTTACGACAATAAATCCTAAGAACTCGTAGACTTTATCATTCGCGAACATGTGACAATGGAAATGACTACGTACGTCTTTCGCGTGCTAATGATGGTTGATTATATGCACACAGTTTGGTAAGTGTGATCCGGCTTTTTGAATATTCCGTCCGTAAACTCGAATATTCAAGAATCTCGCGATCGAACAGAAATGGAAAACGGACCGTCGTCTACGAACGCAAATATTTTGTTAGAAAACAGAAGCAAGAAAAAAAACAGTTTTTTTACGCATTGTCACGTGTTTCTCCGCGCTCGCATAAGCATGGGTAGATTCGTGGATGAAGCAGAACGAAAATGGCAATTTTTAATGTGCTCAGCGAACGACTTTGTACACCGCGTAACCCGATATGTATCATAATTTCAAGGATCCTTCTTTTGTGACAGAAACCATTTAATTCGTTTTCGAATTCTGTAACACGTAACGTAAACAGTAAATTGTGATACTACGTGTTATAATCCGTGGGTTTAATTTTCCACCTACTCTCATCGATAAGAGATTATCAACTCTTTTTCAAGAATTTATCCATTCGCCTCTAATCGAATTCGGAGAACGTATTCGCCTGAAAATGTGATTCACTTAATTGATAAAGTAAATAATTTGGTACATTAATTAGTATTTTTTTTAATCTTTCATATAAATTCCCAGGACGCGAACAATTCTATTCTTGTTTAAAACAATGCACATTATTGAACAATTAGCAGAATCGAACGCATCGATTAAACAATGAGAAACGATTCTAACAATTAAATGTTGTCCCATATTGAATGACACGTTCAAATGGTACACAGAGGTATAAATACTCTACCGACAGTTATTGTGCATCAGAAGAAATGCTTGTCATAATCGAAATTCCGATTTTGAAATGAAAAACGTTTAAGATCTCGTATCGGATTACGAAGAATATACGTCACGCACGAATAGACGTTTCCTTCTAGTTATAAAAAAGTCGTATGTCTAAGTGTTTAGGAAAATACCGATCGTAAATATTAACACGGAATATAATTTAAAAATATTCAACGTCGGCGAAATTTCGGAACAATATTGAATAGGGCAATAATAAATATTCTAAATAAGTAATAAATCGCGCATACGTGCAATAAATATTATCTGACGACAAAGAGGTACAGTTCATTTCAAAATTGTAAGGAGAACGGGATATTATATGTCGAAATATATGAATAAATTCGTACCTGTTTATTGTCGCTGCAACCAGCTGATTCTCCCGAATTACACGAATATTAACACCAGATTTTCGAAGTATACAAGATATTCCCGATGGAACGTACGCAACGACGCGTTCCTACGAACCACACGTACCGGTCGCTGATGGACGACTGACAACGACGACAACCTAACGCGTTATTAAGCGACTGTTTTTTTCACGCATTCATTGTGTGTAAATATTTGAAAAAAAAATGGTTATCGTTTGACCGCACTAATTATGTTGTCGAACTTTACGTATGTACTTACACCTCACGTACTCTTTAATTACTTTTTACCGTTCGAATTCCAACGTTCTTTCAATTTCGAGTAACTCAGTAATAAAGAGAGGAAGCGCGCGATTCGATTAGTGATTCGATCTGTGATAAGATCATTTTCCGCGATATCCTATCTCAAAAAAATAATCTTCACAAACGTCATATTTCATAGAATTCTTATGTTTCCGGAAGCGAACAGTAAATAAATATTTCACGTAAACAGAGTTATGTTCCGACGCAGGTATAGTTCTTGCCTAAACGCAGACGATCTTTTACAAAGTAAGGGTTAAAAAAATATTGAGACAATGGCTGTTAAAAATACTTCTTTATTATCAAGTTCCTCTGGTTCCAATCGTGTACGATGCATATAGATAAAGTAGCATTTACCTGATATGGATTCATAATTGATTTATTCGGATTATTTGACGGACGAAGAATTATCTCAAACCAATTCGCCAGGAGCATGTCTTACGTTCGTAGTTCATGACATAAATGGAAGCCAGATTAGCAAGAGAAGGGAGATACAAAATCTCTCTTTTTTTAACCCTATCGAAAATCATGAAAAAATGTTCGTTTTAGATATACAAAATTGGAAATTGTTTATGAATTCATGTAAGAAAATCATTAATTGCGATTTACAATTCAAGGAACTTGCCGACCTAGGAAACGTTATATGCATATAAAAAATTTGTTACAATAACAACAATAACATTTATTAAAATTAAAATATTCTATACGTTACAATACATATATTTGTACTATAATATACAAAATATATTCTCATATGCATTTTCCATACTTGAAAATTATGGAATGCACAATCCTTGTCCAAGTAGGCACCACGCCTGAAAATAATTACAAGATTCAGTTCTTCATTAAAATCTGCATATATATACAAAGATCTACATCTAACTTATTTCTATCTTATTTTCTTTAACAATAATCTACGTTATTCATATAGCAATACCCTGTATATTAAATATCCATTCAGTTTTCGACTTTACTTTTTAGCATTGCGCAGTAAAATATCCGCTTAATCAAATTCTGTTTCTTATCTACTAAGTTCCAGCAATACTCTGTGTTTTATCTATAACAAATCTATTAATTTTTCAACAATATATTCTACAATATATTCGTTTTACTGTTAAGCAATATTCTGTGATATCCATAC
>SMSR01010906.1:0-10104 GCA_019453355.1 Ceratina japonica | reverse complement strand
TATCCGCGAGGAACTTCGTCGAGGTGGAAGACGATCAAACGTGATATATCACCCGTCACGTTGGGGAAACTCTTAACTCACTGTACCATTCGCACTATCTCTCCTCTTCTTCAACGAACAATGGGACTCGGAGCGCGTTAAATCCATTCCCCTTTTTTCTATCCTATCTTCCATGGTTATCGACGACAATATTACCGTATGGAATTTTATGAAAATATCATGCAAGGACATTAATATCGATTAGCTTTTTATCCGTATTTCACAGATAATTGTAATTCTACTCTGTTGTACTCTACTTGAAACATCGTTTCTTATTACGTGTACGTATTTTACAGTATTGACCTGGCGTCGGAAGGAATCTCGTATATCTTGGGTTCCGTTAGCCGCGATAAAAGTACCGCGGATGACTTGCCGTCGATTGACTTATTTCCCGAAGAGCGCGTAGATATTGCACGAGCGATTGCGACCCGACCCTGGCCGAACTCCAGTTCCGACGCGACCCCGCGTCGACCCCTTAATCTGGATACCCGCCAGTCTCCATCCCCGAATACCCTGGCTTATGACGAGTTTGTTCGTGCGAAACAAATTCCCCATTTTTTGCCAACCTTTGAAAGACACCGACGACAAAAAAACGCGGCTCTCTGTGTCAGACTTCGTACGAGTTGACAAGCTTTTTTAACAAATTTCCATCTCCCGATCGAGCGACGTGGAACGCGTGGCGATCGAGAAACTTGAAAATTAGATATCCGGTTCGAGCGGGATTGGGACGTCTCACTGAATTGGGGGTGATTCGCTATTAATTTGCAGCTCTCGAATCGACCCTAGTTTCAATACAAGCGGCCGTTAATTGAAAGCAAATAAACGTCGGCGAAGAAAAACAGACGAGCTGAAATTCGTATTTGTGTAACCGGGTTCCGTATTAGCTTTCGGAGAAACTATAACGCGATAAAGAAGTAAGAACCGTCAGTATTGTGGGTAACGAGTCGAATATTTTCTTGTTGCAGGAAACATGGTGCAAAAGGTGGTGGCACATGTCTCAGAGGAATCTGTCCCTGACGACGAGCTTCCTCGCTCCGAGCCTGAGCCCCGTTCTGGCGATGGGAATGGAGGATCCGAAAGCGAAAGAGAAGAAGACGAGATTAACGAAAGACGACAAGGCTGAGAAAAGCGCGGTTCCCGAATGCGCCGAGGGCGGTGAGTCGTTCGGAGCTAACAAAAGTATTTTTATCTGCGAACGCCTTTCAAAACGCGTTACAAACGTTAACTGCACGGTCCCGTAAATAGACAGATATATTTAGGTTTATGCGTATTCTGCTAACCCCCGACGGCCGGTATAAATTACGTTTTAGGTGACACGATATGTCTGCGAATACAGCGATTTGATTAACGTTAGAAATATATATCTGCCAGCGCTTTTGGACGAACATGAAATACCTTCGTGCTAATAGTAATTAAAACTAGTTTGTTTGTTGTTAGATATTTATTTCCTGGCGTAAATAACAATCTATGCGGCTTCGTTATGTACAAATTGATCAACTACAACGAATCGTTAAAATTCCATCGCTCGACGTCGTCCGAATTCAAATCTGTGTTTACGCTCAACCGAATCTGGCTCGTTGCTGGGAAACCTTGAGCGATAACTGTACATCTTTCTACTCCGGTATTCTCAAACTAATCAAACGTCGTTTGAAAAAACCAGAGCATAATTGGATCACGGTCCTGGGAATCGTCCCAAGCATCGTTTGGGAATACCACAAAAGTATCTCTATTCGCGTACTACTCGGAACTCCTTTGGCATTCTCCCGCGCTCTACTAGACAAAAAATACCAAATACATAGCGGGGGCGTTTTATTTCTTCAGGACGTCTCCACGCGTTGGCCCTCGGACCCGTTTAGACTGTCTTCGAGTACCTCGAACTCCTCGAACTCCATCTTGCCAAAATCGTCGCCAGTCCTCCAATTGTTCTCGTTCACTTGCCATCTGGTCAAAGCACTACCTATGAATCGACTGGGGTAATTCGATTTCGCGTCCTCCAAGCTGCCCAGCTTGAAATCGACCTTGAAACCCTTCGCCTCCTTGCTCTCATCTTTCTTCGGCTCCAACCCGATGACCACAGGTGGTTCCCTCTTAGCTTCGATATTTTCCACCTCTTCCTCTCCCACCTCCTCGACTTCTTTCTTCTCTTGCTTATCAAGGGTGGTTATCTCGATGCTGGGAGTCTCCGCTATAGTATACTGACTCAGATCGGGTTGATTTTCTCGATGCCTCAGGTGATTTTCCACGAGCCTGCCGGTGAGCTCCAATCTACTGTCGCAGGAGTTGCTCTTGACTAATCGAAACTTCACGTAATCATTCGTCCCGTCGACGCACTTGAATCTGTTTTCAACGACCGGCGATATCAACGGACCGTTGCTAGAATTGACGACTTTGCCCCCGTAGTAAGTGACCGACGTCCCGTACTCGCGAATCTTCTTCAATACGTCCTGGGACACGTAGTGACTCGGGCCGCGACTCTCGTTCACCTCTTCCTCGTGACAATCGGCGTCCTCGTCCTCGGAAGACGTGCACTGCACTCCGCTGCCGGGATCAGTGTCCGGGTAATCGCTGGACACCCCAGAGCTCACGCTCCCAGCGTCCCAATTATGATGGTGGTGATGGTGGTGGTAGCGATTCATCTTGTTTTTAGAAGAAGTCGAATCGCTCGGCGACGTATGACCGCTCCTCGCTTCGAAGCTCTGGGCGAGGATCCTGGTCTTGGACTCGCACCGGGGACCGTCCAACTCGTCCTTGCCACCCACCACGGACGCGTTCGAGGACGTCGATTTCTCCATATTTTCGAACAGTTTCGTAAGATCCTTAGCCCTGCTCGAACATCTGGACCTGAGACAACGATCTCTGTTAAATGAAATTCCAATTCCGTGGTGCGATCTTATAAAATTGAATCTTATATCGTTTATTAGATACGAATGAAGGTTACCTGGTTCTCTCGTGCGCCTTGTCAGACATTTCGTCGAAGTGGCCGTCAATGGTGGTGAGATCCTTCATGCTGACGCTCTTCCTACTATCCTTGCAATCCCTCGACAATTCCGGATCGTTCTTCACCTTGAGAGTGTTCTCAAACATACGCCGGACATTCCTTACCGTATCTGGGTCAGGCAGTTCCTCGTCTATCAATTCCCGATTCACTCTGATGGGGTGGTAGAAAAAGTGCTTTTTGATGGACGACTGCTTCGGGCTCTTTGGCTCGGCGCTCTCGCAGTTCCTCTCTGGTTCCGTGTCGGTTTTCTTCTGTATCGCGCCGGCAATTTTACAGCTGGGCTCGGATCTCGCTTTTCCGACGGCGGACGGTTTCCTTTCAACGGTCTCGGCGCGCACCGGCTCGATGATCACCACGTTATTGTCCAGCAGTAATTCCTGGAACGAGTACTCTCGGAGATAATGCATCAACCCTTCGTACGTAACGTCTCCGCGAGCGCTGTTGTATATATTCTTGCCGAACATGTTGGACTTGACGATTTTGTAACGAACGTGATCGAACTCTTGTCCATCTTCCTGGCATTCGATGGAATCCAGGCAGCTTTTGGATCTAGTCAAACTGCTGTGTTTCTTATTATCGTCGTTCTTCGATTCTTTATCCGCGTACGAAGGGTCCTCGTCGATTCCGTCGTCCACGGATCTCCTTCGGGTGTCGCTTCCAGATTCGGAGCCGAGGCCTAGATCAGAACTCTCGGATCTGGCTTCGAAGCCTAAGCTCCCTTTCACGGCGCTGCAAGCCTTTCCAATGATGTTCGATGTTTCTTTCACGATCCTCTCGAATCTGCCTTCGTTCGGTTTCCCCTTGGCTTGCGCGCTCTTCGGCTCGAAGAAGCTCTTCGCGTTTTCCGCACTCGCATTCGTTTCTTCCTGTTTACCGAGCTGAAAGGAAAATAGAAAGCAGTAAAAGATGTTGCATTTAAGTACACGCGAATTATAGTAGCGATTCATCAATTATTTTTACACTTAATAAAATTGATATATCTCTCTTGAGGAAATTAATTTCTGATTTGTAACAACGAAAAATGAGACGAAATACGATTCAATGCTCACCTCCGGATTTTTCAGGCTCCCGTCGACGCGATCGATTTTCCCATTTGCTATTCCTGGATCGTGATCGCTGGACTCTTGCCCGTCCAGCTGGAATTTGTCCCTCGGTTCGCTTTCGACGGACGGTCGCCGGTGACACCTTTTAGTCACGTCGTTATCGATGATCTTGAGCACCTGTGGCCTCCGCGACATGTCCTCCTGTTCCTCGCTATCAGAGATCCAAATCGACTTGTAATCTTCCGCTTCCTCCACTTTCCGGGACGCCGTCAGCTCCTCATCGAGCTCGCGCTCCGCTCTGCTTTCGACGGATTGTCTTTTCGCGGGCGAACGACGACAAATCGTCGGTTTCCCTTTGCTCTCTGAATACTCCTGAACCTTAGGACACGATTCCCCGTTCGCGGGACGTTGGGACGAATCCTCCCTGGATTCCTGCGAAGAATCGGTTTCCCTCCGTTGACGGTCCTCTTCCGACTTCCCTCGCGAATCGATCTCCTCCTTGGCAGTGCTTCCTTTACATTTTTCCTCGTCCGTGGCGTTGCTTCTCGTGGAGCTCCTCTCCTCCACGACGCGTGACGCTAAATACTCGAGAGGCTTTAATTTGCCTCTCTTCGGAATCGTCTCGTTCCGTTTGGAGAAATTATTCTTACGCGCGTCCTCCGCGTCGAACTCTAAGCGCACGTTTGACAGCGGTAACAGGTTCAGAACGTCGAAGTATTCCAATTCACCGTCGTCCTCGAAGAGGATGCTGTCCAGGCTCCGGTGCTCCTTCCGTTTACGCTTCACCTACAACCGGACAACGTCAAAATAATAAAACTGTTGTAAATCATTACCAGACTGCGAATCGAAATGTATATATTACAAGGAGATTATGTTCTATTTCGCAGTTCATTCGTTACAAAGGACTGCACGTCACGTGCACGATCCTTGTCGATCTACACCTGTACCTTTATACAAGATACACCTTGCATATCGTCAGATAACCCGTATCGTGCAATTTATCGTTCGACTAAATCGATATTCTGTCGGTCTCGAGATAAGCGCCGTTAGCTCCGGTTTCTCGTACAATACCATCAGAGAGGTAAGACCTCGATTTATCTCCCGGGATTAACCCGACGCAAACTCGTACGTCAACCGTTATAAATGCATTTATGCATCAAACGGAGGAAGAATACAATGCTTCAAAGATGTGTAAAAACCATGAACCTACATCCTTCGTCTTGACACGATGTATGCAGGCACGTGGCGCCGCAAACGACGTCCGTGCTTTTACGCGATAGATTGCAAAAAACGTAAAAGTATATAAACCGACAACGATTGTTAAAAATCTTGAAGAATTGAACGAACGGGGGTAGTTTACCTGAGTATAAATGCAATCGATGCTGCGATTCCCTTCGATGGGCCAACCGTCTTCGACGACGTCCACCAGCCCAGTGACCGTGTCCAAACCCTGGACGCTGCGATACCGCCTGGGCGATTCTGGCCAGTCGAGGATGTTCAATCGGTCCGGATCTGTCCGACTGCCCCGTGGACGGTGTAACGGATCCGGAAACGCGGCTAGGTCCGCCGGGATCGAGTGGAGACCGCACGCGGATCGAGACTGATAGGGTTTAGTCTCGTTGAATCGTTCGTACGAGTCCGAGAGATGCTGTTGGCTCTTGTACAGCCTGAATCGAGGAATTCGATCGAAATTAGAACGACGGTATTGTTCGAGCACGATCCTATGACGTTTTCGTTCCTCGTTTCGCGACGAAACTTCGATCGATCGCAATTTTTATTCGACGCAGTGGCCGTATTATTGAAAACAGCGCCAGACGTTTCGGGCCGTATATCATATCTGTTGCGAATCGAAAATGAATAAAATCTCTGCGAATTGGTTCCCGCGATTCATAAAATGTTCCGTGAAAAACTACTGCAACTATTTGAAAAAGCTTCGGTCGTTGAATCGCAGATTTGTTAGATCGTAAATTTTATTTTTGAAAAATACTCGTATTTCCTGTTGTACGATGAATTCGTAAAACAAACGGTACTCGTAATTACCGTTTGAAATGCGATATTTGTAAAGTATATCTGGATCTCGATTAAGTTGGCCGCGCGCGTGGCGTACCGATTGGAAACGTAATTGCACGGAGTGGGTATTATCCCCGGTGAGAACGTGCGAAGAATCCGTGTGCCGCGGAAAACGACGCAAACAGAGCTGTTACTGCAATTAAAAGCCTCGAACGGGGCTCGTTACGCTAACGCGTTCTCTATGCTAATAGTCGCTTCCTAATAGAACAATTTTTCTTGCCAACCACGGATCCATTGCGCCTCGCCGCTATCTCTCCGTCGGTCGAACCAGACGTTCTCCGATGATTCGGAATTCAAGATAGAAATTCGTAACCGCCTCTCAGTTCTTTTTGTGTACGAATAAAAAATTTCGATCCTCGACGCGCATAAGGATTCTCGCTTCGACCGCGCGAGTCAATAGAAAATACGACGTACAAAATGTTTGACGATTTTAGCAAAACATGGTC
Source organism: Ceratina japonica (assembly GCA_019453355.1). Taxonomy (NCBI): domain Eukaryota; kingdom Metazoa; phylum Arthropoda; class Insecta; order Hymenoptera; family Apidae; genus Ceratina; species Ceratina japonica. The sequence goes on along the minus strand of SMSR01010906.1, from coordinate 3,508 downwards.
TACTTTCATTATTCGATGGACATCGTAATTTTGTCAGAGCGTGTGGTAAAACCGAGGGTCAATAGGTGCTTGAAATAATAATCGTCCCGCGCTCACCTGTCCTTCAGCGAGTTTCGATCGATCAGCTTGGCTCGCGGGATCAATTGATGCTGCCTGGGTAAATCAAAGGTCGACCGACCGAGCCTGAAGTGGCGGTGGGCCTCTCGATCGTGTCGGGATTCGTCCTCGGATATCACCGCTAGGCTCCTCGTACGTTTCAATAGCTTCCTGCGATCCTGCGTCGACTGACCCTCGTGTCGCCCCTCTCTGCGATCCAACAATATTTCTTTCGACCAGTTGTCGATACTCGTCAAAAGCCTCTCTCGTTAACAACGCCTCCGCGCTTACGTTGGAAAAAAGAACAATTTCACTTTGTTCTATTCAAAAATTCTATCAAAACCTATAGAGATGAAATCTGTTGAATTCCAGGATTTAGAGATTTTATTCTACTAAACTTGCTTGACTTTGTTTGGTTTCTACGATTTTTCTTCTGTTTTTTTTTTTGTTTTCTTCTTTTTGAATCTTATACATCAAATCAACCATTATTTTCTTGTCTGCTTAAACGTACTGCCTGTATAAACTTTAATGTATTATAAAGGGTTTTTATAGCCCGTAAATAAATAAATAAATAAATAAACATTATAGACGAAAGACTACAATTTACAGGGCAAGGTGCTCAGAATAATACCTTCTAGTGTCAGACGTTAGACAATTGAAAAGGTACGACTATGGATCTGGATTTGATCTAAATCTCTCTCTAAAAGTATATCTTCTACTTTTTACAAAATTTCAGCGATACATCCTAAGAATTAGTGGGTCAAGGAAAGAAACCAATAGGGAATCATGGATATCGCTGAAATTGACAGAATCGAGCTATGATTCGAAGTTGACGAGTAACGGACTCACGGGACATACATACGTAATCACGTACAGGAGATAGGATAGACGATAGGAGGATTGCGAGCCAATGCATCGTAATCTAATTAGTAAGCGACGAAACGGTTGCTAAACTAAACCGGTATCCGACAGAACGTGTATCTTCTCTTATTAGTAGCGTCGCGAAACGACGACGGTATATCGTTCATATCTGTCCTCTCAAAGGAAGTAGGAAATGGCATTGCCAATTGCTACTGGGACCTTACTCTATCTCCCGTCAATACTACGTTTCAATGATGAATGAAACTGTGCACAATGCAGTACGATCGACGTATGCAACGTTCTCTCGGGATTGAATAGTCGAAATAATTGCCAGCGAGACAAACGCAATTTTCAGCTATGTAGACGCACAGGAGTTATGCGGAGCAGCTTTTATTTTTGCATTTACATGTCAAAAGATGAAACAATAGGAGTGGAACGAAAGACGTGTTTACGATGATTACGATTTTTCGCAATGAAAAATCGGCCAGAAGCGCCGATGCATATTTCACTTTACGTAATCCTTGACGAGGCTGCCGACGACTATTCGGTGCCAGACCCAAGGCCCGTCGCTAACGCCAGGAAGATAAATTATGCGCCTCGACGTTCTCTCGAAGGAGGAAATTTCATATCGCGGGAATCTGGGTCTAATTTCTTCGAGGAAATAAAAGTAACGCTGCATTCTTTCCTGAGCATCGGGGTCACGTTCACGCGTATCATAACTTTTACAACAATTAAAATGAAAAGCGTGAAACGCGGGTCGCAAAGGAGGGCGACAAACGAATTAAATAAAAGTCGTGGAATGGAAATGAATCCCAGTGTGTGCGCACCCGTTAACGAACAGGGGTAATAGATCGCTGGCGAACAGCTGGAAATTCGCAACTGTGTTAATTAAATTCTGTAGTTGATTAGCGAACGAGTGGTCCCGGCAATCGTTCAGAGGCTTTTTATCGATAATTACACTTTTACCGGGTAATACAGGCACATAAACTATACTGTAATCAAACGAAGTAGTCACGCGAGTTCGCTCGATTCGAAAACCCGAACCACGCCTTCGCGGTAGAACTACTTGCTCGGCCAGCGTTGACAGAAATTAGAATCTGTTACGAGCAAAGCTTTAATAAAAGTAAAACTTCCAACATTTATAACCATGGGTAAGGAGTAATGGGAATCAGGAACTGGAACGCGTTTGGAGAGAGTAATTAGACCGATCCGCGGTGCGACGCTGCGAAAGCCCGTCGCTAAATTCATGTCAAGATTGCTTTCATGACGAAGTGCACAAACTCGGCGCTTGCCATTCGCATACAAACGAGATATTCGTATGATACAGCTGTTCCGAGCGTCTCGCGATCGTAAAGCTCGAGTATACAATGTGCGCGCACAAAGTGGCAGTAAAAATGGAAGATGATCTTCGTTTCCCACGTTCAATTTTTAATCTGTGCCAGCGAAATAGTCCGCTCTTCGCGTCCTTTTTACCGTCTCGTTCGATTTAACTCCGCGGACGCCTATCGAAAAGTGATTTACCTCTGTCCCCGCGGAGATCGCCTAGAACTTTTTAATATCGAACTTCCTCTCTGCACCGATTCGACTTTAATGGATCTTCGAAAAATCGGTATTGCTCAATTTCAAAATGCCGGACAGGTGACGTCGAGCAGTTAAACGGAGTATAAATTAAATCTGACGATATATCTTCGGAGATGATCGCAGCCGGATTTACAGTTTGCCAACTTTCGTTCCCTCGAGCGGTATCGAAAACCAATATTGTACGACGCGTCCGGGACGCAAAAAAGGAATCGCGATCGTTTTTTTTGTGAGCGTGGCTAATAACTGGCTCAAGACCGCTGGTTTTTCCGCTCGAGCAGCTAGAAACTGCGAGTCAAACGTCCTTTCGAGCACGGATCCTTGAGAACAGGACGCAAACGGCGTATCGTCTCATTGTGTTCGACTGACCACGGCGAGGAATCGTTACGTAACGTTTTTTTGTCGAGTTATCTCACCTTTTACATACCGCGTACCGTCCCCGCCTCTCTTCTGTTTTCGAAACTGTCGGGAAGCTGGAAGACTTTACTACGTTTACCGAGAGCTGGCTTTGTGAAAGAGCTTTTGTTCAAAGTATTCTTTCGGGACGGTGGTCAAACGAATTTGAAATCGGGAACCGACGGATCTACCAATTTATTCGTCGAACGAGAGCTCGGTCGCGTAATGCTCGTCCCAGAATCGTGACCTCGACAGGGGCTTTACCTTTATTTCGTATCGTACATATTTCGCGACTCCGACTAAGAAGAACGTCACACGCGACAGGAAAAACTTTTCTTTCGCAATTGCGATTGGGATCATCGAATCCTTCGAAAGGGATCGATACGACCCATTTTCTCTCACGCGACAACCGTGAGCCAGAGAATACGAGGGTTTTCTAAGCCCGAGTAAGTTTCCTCGCAGAAAACGAAAACCCTGAAACTTGTTCCATCGGTCATCCATTTTGCAGCGAAATAAGCGGTTTGAGTGTATTATCATTCAATTTTAAGATCAAACAAAGACGAAAGGGTTCGATCCT
>SMSR01010903.1:23630-35030 GCA_019453355.1 Ceratina japonica | reverse complement strand
GGAAACGCAGACGCCTTCGGAAACTCCAACACCGTCAACTACTTCGACTGCTACTCCTACAGTTAGTACTGCGACTCCCACGGAAACGCAGACGCCCTCCGAAACTCCGACACCGTCAACTACTTCGACTCCTACTCCTACCGTTAGCACTGCGACTCCCACGGAAACGCAGACGCCTTCCGAAACACCAACACTGTCAACTACTTCGACTCCTACTCCTACAGTTAGCACTGCGAATCCCACGGAATCGCAGACGCCTTCGGAAACTCCGACTCCCACGGAAACGCAGACACCGTCTAATACACCGTCAAATAGTTCGACTGCATCTGCTACTGTTGGCAGTTCGACCACGCTTAGTACTGCCAGTTCTTCTGGAACTCCTATTTCTTCTAGTACTTCCAGTTCCTCTATCTCATCTGCAACTCCTAGCATGCCTGGTATCTCTATCACTCCTTCTGGTGCACCTAACATTTCTAGCATGCCTACTACTATTGGTTCTTCTACAGGTATTTTCTCTTCTGGTTCTGCTTGTATAATCAAATTATATCACTTAACTCATTTTTACAAGTACTAAATATCGTTTTACAGAATCACCTGGAACACCTGTGCCAGGCACATGTACTTCAGAAGGTTTCTTCCCGGATCCTCACGACTGTCGGAAGTTTTACCGTTGCGTGGGGAGTGATGGACGATTTATTAAATACGAATTTGAGTGTGGTAGTGGAACAGCTTGGGATCCCACTATTGAAAGTTGTAATCATGATTATCTCGTCCCTGGTTGTAATGCAACAGCTAGTCCGCCTAGTTCTACAGGATCTACAGAGTCCAGTTCATCGAGCAGCTCAACTGTATCGGAAACTTCGACGAGTACACTATCACCAGTCCCACCTTCAAGCACTTCATCACCCTGGTCAACTACGAGTTCACCTGGCATCGTAACTACTACTACTACTTCGTCGACCGTTGCAATTGCATCAACCAGTGGTCCTACGGAATCGACAACACCAGGCGTTACGGAAACAGTTTCTACGTTGTCTCCAGGAAGCAGCACTTCATCTAGCACTACAACTAGTCGCCCCACTGAGTCTGTAACACCAGGAGTCACAGAATCAGTTACCATGTCGACTCCCGGCAGTACTCCGATTAGCTCTTCAACTAGTCAATCCCCTGGATCTACAGCCCCAGTCATTACGGAATCAGTTACCACATTGCTTCCAGAAAGCTCTTCAACGACGACTACGAGCAGTACACCTACCGGCTCTTCATCGGAGTGCACGGAAGAAGGTTTCTTCCCTGACCCTACAGATTGTCGGAAATTCTATCGTTGCGTTGGTAGTGGCAATAATTTCATTAAGTACGAGTTCCAGTGCGGCGCTGGAACTGCTTGGGACCCAACTATCCAAAGCTGTAATCACGATTACCTCGTTGCTAATTGCAATCGATCAACGTCTACCAGCCCTGGTATCAGCAGCAGTAGCACTCAATCAAGCACTCAGACAACGCCTGTACCGTCAAGTACAGCTTCTACGTCGACCAGTCCGCCAGAAACAGTCCCAACAACAACTTCTCCAGTAACAGAATCGTCAACCAGTCCTCCAGGAACAGCTTCACCAACCAATCCTCCGGGAACTATTTCATCAACAACTCCTTCAGGAACAACTGCATCAACCACTCCTCCAGGAACAGTTTCACCAACCAATCCTCCGGGATCTATTTCATCAACAACTCCTCCTGGAACAACACCACCGTACAGTCCCACAATTACTACGACCACTGAACGCATTACACCTCCGCCGTCAACGGAGTGTCCAGGCGATGGTTTCTTCCCGAATCCGGACGACTGTACGAAATTCTATCGCTGCGTAGCTAGTGATAACGGATACACGAGATACGACTTCGTTTGTGCACCTGGAACAGCGTGGGACCAAAACCTCCAGACTTGCAATTACAAGGACCAGGTAGCTTCGTGCGCAAGATCCACAACTACTTCAGGAAAGCCATCGACAACACCGCCCAATTCTGAAACTTCTACTTCGACACCTGCCGGGACCACTGTTTCATCTACGGTCTCTTCCACTGAACCCAGCCGACCTTCAACTTCGACAACAGTCTCCACCGTATCTACTGGTTCCACCGCTTCATCTTCGTCAGAGTCTACCACAACATCTAGTACACAGTCCTCAGGCTCTTCGTCTGTTCCTGAAACGACTTCTTCAATCTCGACCTCTACCGAATCGAACGGTACACAACCCTCGACCGAGTCGACAGTTCCGTGCACTACGAAGAACCCGAACAATACGAGAGTCTGCGAGAAAGAAGGATTCTATCCGGACCCGGTAGAATGTGACAAATTCTACCGGTGCGTGGACAACGGGAACGGTTTCAACGTGTACAACTTCACCTGCGGCCCGGGCACCATATTCGACCCAAGCATCAACGTCTGCAATCATCCCGAATCAGTGTATCCACCCAGAGACTGCATCATGCCTACAACTCCTGCAGGATCTACTGCAGGACAGACTACCACTACTCCCGGAAGTACCGAATCTACGACTGTGTCGAAAGGAACTGAATCGACGACGACGACTACGACCGAAGGATCTACTGCTCCACCTACTACTACGTCCACAGAAGCAACTACGACCTCAGAAATACCGTCGACGTCTACGGAATCCACAACCGAGTCGACCACGGAATCTACGACGGAAGTAACTACGGAATCGACTACTGAATCAACTACAGAGTCCACGTCCCAACCCAGCGAATCGACGACAGAGTCTACCTCGGAATCGACGTCTACAGTAACTACCACGTCCGAGTCTACTACTGAATCATCTGCTTCTGAGCCAACTACCGAATCGAGCTCCGAGCCAACAACCGAATCGACGGAGTCGAGCACCGAGAGCTCTACCGAAAGTACCACGGAATTGAGTACAGAGAGTACCGAGTCGACTGAGTCCACCTCGGAGTCTTCCAGCACGTCGCCAGACTTCCCGATTTGTCCGATCGCGAACTTAACCGACGAGCAAGTACCTCTTGTTTGTCCAACGGGATTCCGAAGGCATCCGAAGTACTGCGGTCTATTCTACCAGTGTACCGCGCCGGGCGTTATGGACATCAGAGTTCTAATGTTGCAATGCCCGACCGGTACCGTCTACGACGAGGAGAAGATCCAATGTTTGCCTGAAAGCGAGAGCAGCCAGCCGTGCCGAGGGCTTAGGTCAACCGGACGATTGCTCAGCAGAAGATTAGCGGACAACTCCATATCTCCTGTAAGTGCCTAACCGATTTTTCAAGTATTATAAGAGTGAGACATTATTTGAGGGTTTTGTGATTATAAACGATCGTTTATTTATTTTTTCAGATAATGGTGTCCACTAAGCAAATTTGTCCGGAGGAAGGACACTTCCCTTACACACCTGGCTGCAGCGGCGCGTTTTATAACTGCGTACGGGACTCCAGAGACAGCCTGCAAGGCTACTTGTACAAGTGCCCGGAGAACTTCCTTTATTGGTCCGTCTCCCGAAGATGCGAACGCTATTCGCGGATACCGATGTGCGCAGCCCTCGCTGTTCAAGAGAAGCAGGAATGGGAGAATCGATGGAACATCCCAGTAGAAGGAGCTAATNCCTCGGAATCGACGTCTACAGTAACTACCACGTCCGAGTCTACTACTGAATCATCTGCTTCTGAGCCAACTACCGAATCGAGCTCCGAGCCAACAACCGAATCGACGGAGTCGAGCACCGAGAGCTCTACCGAAAGTACCACGGAATTGAGTACAGAGAGTACCGAGTCGACTGAGTCCACCTCGGAGTCTTCCAGCACGTCGCCAGACTTCCCGATTTGTCCGATCGCGAACTTAACCGACGAGCAAGTACCTCTTGTTTGTCCAACGGGATTCCGAAGGCATCCGAAGTACTGCGGTCTATTCTACCAGTGTACCGCGCCGGGCGTTATGGACATCAGAGTTCTAATGTTGCAATGCCCGACCGGTACCGTCTACGACGAGGAGAAGATCCAATGTTTGCCTGAAAGCGAGAGCAGCCAGCCGTGCCGAGGGCTTAGGTCAACCGGACGATTGCTCAGCAGAAGATTAGCGGACAACTCCATATCTCCTGTAAGTGCCTAACCGATTTTTCAAGTATTATAAGAGTGAGACATTATTTGAGGGTTTTGTGATTATAAACGATCGTTTATTTATTTTTTCAGATAATGGTGTCCACTAAGCAAATTTGTCCGGAGGAAGGACACTTCCCTTACACACCTGGCTGCAGCGGCGCGTTTTATAACTGCGTACGGGACTCCAGAGACAGCCTGCAAGGCTACTTGTACAAGTGCCCGGAGAACTTCCTTTATTGGTCCGTCTCCCGAAGATGCGAACGCTATTCGCGGATACCGATGTGCGCAGCCCTCGCTGTTCAAGAGAAGCAGGAATGGGAGAATCGATGGAACATCCCAGTAGAAGGAGCTAATGTATCTGCCAGAAGTATTCTAATCTAGGGTTGTACGAGAAATCGACGTTCTATGAAATTTCGGTGGAAAAATGGAAAAGTGACGCGAACGATGGACAGTGAAAATTCTCAGGACATGCTCGCTGCTCGCGTGTAACTTCTAGCTACTTCAAGAGGATAACATTTGAATTTAGAGTATTACGCGGATCCATTTACGACATGGCTGCGGAAGATCGCACGTGAACGTTCGGATCTTCAGCAGCCGTCTTGTAATTAATTAGTCTGTATCGATTATAGGCTTAAGTATTAATTGGTGAATATGATTGGCATTTTTCCTGCGATTTTCCGCAGTGGAATCGTCAAATCGTTGGAATAAGACGTCGCGAATGTCGGGGGTTTTGGTTAAGGGACTCGTATGCAATATTCGACTGTATTCAGTGATTTCTGTTACATATTTATTCACGTCTCGTGACGGTTTGCTTCTATTTTTATAAAACTCGAATAAGTGACAGATACTTAATTGCTCAAGAGAATAACAGAAGAACTTGTAACAAAAAATGTCGGAAGTTCGTAGGAGCTGCGTTACACGTTTATTGGTGCTCGAAATTTTTATTAAAAAATAATTATTTTCGGCACAGTGTTCTGAATACAGTACAAAAACATTGGAAAGATAATCTTGTATATATTAATTACGTTTTTGATATGACTTTAATCAATGCTTCCTTTATAATTAAACGCTTCTTTGCTGCCTTTTACTTCGTTTCTGATCATTCGTGATCATGGAAAGGTGTTGGCATTATTTCCCTAAAGGGAACGCCGCGTTTAACACATTTATTACGATTTAAAATAAATACCCGTAATGCGTTTAGTGTAGATATTGAATCTGTATAAATATGGGGCGTATTTGCAACATTTCAGTTGCAAGTTGATATTATAATAAATAATAAGATCTCTAATAAAATGCAAAAATCCTACAAAGTACTTAAATACACATCCCATTATATTTTTCCTTATTAAATTATCCCCATTAACATTCAGATAAAAAATTGGTTGGAGAAATTCTTATCATAAAATGTTTAACAAAGTTGCAAAGTTGCAAAGTTTCACAGTTTAAAAAAGAACGGAAAGAGAAAAATTTGAAATTTCTAATAAGGGCTTAGCTATACTGTCTGATATATTATTGTTTCAGAGAAATGCTTCTGATAATGTTCGAAANGAAAGATAATCTTGTATATATTAATTACGTTTTTGATATGACTTTAATCAATGCTTCCTTTATAATTAAACGCTTCTTTGCTGCCTTTTACTTCGTTTCTGATCATTCGTGATCATGGAAAGGTGTTGGCATTATTTCCCTAAAGGGAACGCCGCGTTTAACACATTTATTACGATTTAAAATAAATACCCGTAATGCGTTTAGTGTAGATATTGAATCTGTATAAATATGGGGCGTATTTGCAACATTTCAGTTGCAAGTTGATGTTATAATAAATAATAAGATCTCTAATAAAATGCAAAAATCCTACAAAGTACTTAAATATACATCCCATTATATTTTTCCTTATTAAATTATCCCCATTAACATTCAGATAAAAAATTGATTGGAAAAATTCTTATCATAAAATGTTTAACAAAGTTGCAAAGTTGCACAGTTTAAAAAAGAACGGAAAGAGAAAAATTTGAAATTTCTAATAAGGGCTTAGCTATACTGTCATCTATTGTATGTGTCATTAACCTGATATATTATTGTTTCAGAGAAATGCTTCTGATAATATTCGAAACCCATTGCTAAACCGGGTAAATAAACTAATTTGCAGGATGACTACAGAAAATCGTATCATTTATTTATTTAACAATATATATAATGAAAAGTTTTTAATCTTCAATAAATGAAAATAATACAAAAAAACTATGGTATATTTTTGTATCTACTCCTATAATTTATTACAACCTCGTACAAGAAAATTTTAGAAACCTAATAACTTTGGACACAATAGTTTTTAAAAAAAAGAATACATTTTCCGCGCCTTAATCATTTAAATTCGCGCTCTTTACTCCACTTCCGGTTTTGAAACAATATGGCGGCGGTTATTCCTAGTGACACTTATAGTGTCACTAGTTATTCCAATCATTCCCTGGAAGATCACTAAGGAAAGGGGGTGATTCTTCGAGATTCTCGTTGAAACAGAAGTGGAAAAATGGATCTGAATGTTAAGAAATTTGTGAAAGATGCTGGTGCCGTGTTCAGTAGAGTCGTACAGGTGAGAGATCTTTGCCACGGTGATAAAACGGATTTTCGTTAACGAGGAACCGTGCCGAGACACTTGTGATTGAACGCTGTCATTCCTGACATTTTGTACTCTTTTTTTCAATGAAATAACAACCGCCTGACAATCGGTCCTCTACTTCAACTCAACGAAATAATTTATTCTGCTATCACTTTTACTTAGGGAGCACAATCCTATAGTTCTTCTTTAAAAATCTTATGTATCAGGGTCAGGAAGGTTAACATAAATACATCGAATTTTTACGATTGTCCCTATTGCCGTCTGTTAATTTTTTTTTATTCGACAGTAATACTCTCTCAGATTTCCGAATCCCAAACAAGAGACGTGGAATAGAAATGCGAAATAAAGTTAAATAATTGATCACTCGATGACTCACAGAACATGTCAAATGAGTTGGGGATGACTAAGAGCTGTCCTCCTTACTTTTTAAGCTGATTCCATTGTCACTGGACTGAAGACATTCCTTGACTATTGACAAGATATTTCCTAAGATTTCAAAAACCAAAATTAATAACTGCGTTACGTATAGGCATACCGATGACATTAAATCACTTATTTTGTTTTCAAAAGGAAACTGATGTCCTTGAATAGAAATAAGCTGATAATTAAAAATGTTGTACCTTTTGCTTAGTTGACAGAAGAAACGTTGGGCACATCAGAGAAAACTGAATTAGATGCCCATTTAGAGCATCTCGCGGACAGGGCAAATGCGACTAAAACGTGGACCGAAAAGATTCTTAGGAATATGGAAGCAGTACTTACTCCTAATCCAGGTACAACGAATTGTAATTACGATAGATGTATGTTCTGACATTTGCTACAAGATATACTTGACTGTAGGAAACCGAGTCGAAGATTATTTTTATGAGAAGATCGATAAAAAGAGGCCTAACAGATTGACTAATTTAGAATACATGGGAATGGACATGATAGAAGCTGGAAATAATTTTGGTCCAGGAGTGGCTTATGGTTTGTACATAAATTTTAGATCGCTGATATTCGTATTTCTGCCGACTTGACGAGTTGCTGTGAACTTTTGATTGACAGGCAGTGCATTGAACAAAGTTGGCCAATGCCAACAGAAGTTGGGGCAAATCGAAAGAAATTTCATTAAAGACGCAGCAAACTGTTACATACAACCGTTGAGGAAGTTTTTGGAAGGTGAAATGAAAACTGTCACTAAAGAGCTGTCAATATTGGAAAATAAGAGGTGTGTGTGTGTTATGCTCTTAACGCGTTCGAGCGTACGATTTTAATACTATTATTTTTAGATTGGACTTGGATGCGTGCAAAAACAAAGTGAGGAAAGCAAGAAGTATGTTGGGACAGCAGAGCGTAAGTTTTGTTATTTCTCGTTTCACTTAATTATGTATTCTGTATGTTTACTATGTGTTTTGTCCCTATACATTGCTGCATCGTATAGGAGTCCGGAGTATCACCCGAAGTGTTACTCGACCAGGTATTAACGTAGTTGATACCTTAAGTGGTACAAAAGTAGCTTATTTTTTACTTTTTCTGTTTAACAATCGTTACTAGATTTTCATATCGACTCATTCGTCATCTCATTTTGTATGCATTTATGGACCCTGTTTTATACGTCTTCGACTACTTACAAGTTATTTGAATAATTTTTAACTTTTAGATAAAATTATAATTTTTGCCAACTGTATTGAAAAGTAAATCTGTTCGTTGCTCTACTTAGGCAGAGAGGGAGTTGAGAATAACACAGTCGGAGTTCGATCGCCAAGCGGAGATCGTGAAATTACTACTGGAAGGAGTTCAAAGTTCTCACGCCGGACACTTGCGTTGCCTGCACGAGTTCGTCGAGGCACAGGCTCGTTATTACGCTCAGTGTCACGCGACGATGCAAGACTTGCAACGTGAACTCGCTGGGTAAGCGCGACTTTCCTCGGTTCAACTTTGCTCTTTTCTTAAACATCGTTTAATTATCCTGCACAACCCTTGTACAGCTATCCTACTCTCTGGTGATCCGAGTGAGTAATGTTTTTAGCAAAGTAATGAATGCTTCTCTGATGATCGGAGTGAGTAATGTATAGCAAATTAATGAATGCTACGTCACGTGTAACGTGTTAAAAGTATTTAGACCGAGCTTATAGAACCATTACTCATTCGCGACGATCATCACATACTGTAGACGATTCCGGATTTCATTATTCGGAATTCTGCTTACGTTTATAAACGTGGTATATACTTAGTGTTGGTTTCTTTTAATAGCGACCGTCTCCGCTCTAGCCCTGTGCTTATTATTATTTAGTTACTCAATGTACTCTTTCTTCTGTCCACTTCTCTATCTTTGCTTGCACGATTGGGATTGCAGGACGCGTCAACCGAGTCCTTTGCTGCGTGTCAACAGCGAAGACGTGATCGAGTTAACACCCTCACCTTCACAATCCCAAATCTCCTCTATAAGCCCACCACTAGCTGGTTCTACCTATGTTTCTGCTACCTTTGATACTGATATCTCGAAAATTTAGACTTAAAACTCGTTTTCGATCGTATTAAGAAAAGAAGGGCAATAATTACTTGGTACACTCGCGACCTAAACTAATGACGAGAAGCTTAGGGAACAGATATTTCCTCTCTAAATATATACTATACATATACATATATATATAAGCCTAATGCCATACACATGTTAAACTGATACAACGATTTTAGAAATACGTTGAACAATTCTTAGTCTATTATATACAGCTACTGCAAACTTGTAATTGTGAACAGATCGGTTAATAAATTAACTTTACGAGATATTTAATTACCGTTGAGCTTTGTACAATTTAGAATTCAATTCGCGAGTATAATTACGAAATTCATTCCTAAGCTTTGTTGTATACGTTCCTCTGTTATAATTAAATCGATGTCCGAAATATGTGCTGCATTATTTACTGACGTTTCTTTTTAATGCATGCTGTTCGATTTGTTAGCACTAATAAATTACCTGACGAGGGTAGGTGACGTTCTTTCAAATAACTGCGTGTAACACGTGTATTTTTCAAAATGATCTGTTTTCCTATGTATTGCCAAACCGCTTACGCCTTCGTATGTATAATTTCTCACTAATTTCAACTAATATTTATTTATACCAATCATGTATATTGTATCAAATTTACTCTAATAGTAGTATTCTCGGAATAAGATATACTTGTCGATATTTGACTTTGACTTGACTTTTTGTTTCGAAATTTTAATTCTATAGCAAAAATGAAAGAAATTTTATTAAGAACGATTAACTCGTTTTGAGAAGCATGTACCAGACTTATCCAAATTGTAATTTATCCTACCCAGCTTATCTGGGGGTCCTTATCACCCGACAACCGCACCAACGTCCAACGTAACAGACGGCGATGAACAGCTAGCAAGGGTATTATGCGATTTTACTGCGAGTAATTCCGAGGAATTGAACGTCGTGAAAGACGAGGTAACAAAATTTGAGATCTAGACGAAACGGGGCATGCTCGCAGCGTAGCGATGCGAATGGCATGAGATGTTACGTTAAAACCGAATTTTGTCATGTCGTTCGAATATTGGCGATTTGGAAAACTTTATATAGTTTCAATCGATTCTACAGCCTTCATTCCTTTTAGCCAGGCTATGATTCTATCGACAATGAGTAGCGATAAATTGGTGCATTTTTTACAAGTATACATATGAATGCGTTTTTTTTTTTTACTTATTATAGGCAACTAGAAAAGACGTAGAGAACGTCGTTGTTATTCGAATTTGAGTTTTAAAGCATTTTGTTTCGATAGTATGTACGACAAGGATGGTATATTGCAAAATATTAGTGTAAATACGTTTTTATGATTGCGTACATCGTAAAAGTAGTGCAAGTTGGCGAAATTTATACATTATTGGGATTGCATATGAATGATACTCGAATAGCATAAGTCTCTTCTGTTACACTTTATAGATATATACCTATGATGCATGATACCTTTACTCTTTTTAGTTATAAGTTTTATACGTGCATATTATAGTTTTCTTATTTTTGTTAAATTTATTCTCTACTCTTGACGTTTGCGTTCTCTCTGGTTTTATCTGTATATTTGTTTAGACATCGAAGGTTATCGTTATGTGTATGCTTAGATGCAAAACACACGTGTACATTTATTCAGATTCTGCATGTATTAAATAATAAATTGTCATTTATTCTGTTAAGCGTATTTTATTTGTTTCTTCACCTAGAACATATTTTCCAGCTTCCACAGGCTTTTACTTTTAGCTTGTTTTTTCAAGTATTTAGAAATCTTATTTCGAACGGTCAACACAACGCGTCACCGTGTTCAAAGATTTGTGACATGGCTAAACTATATTCTAGGTAATCAGCGTGATTGAGATACCAGGTGACGACGAGTACGTGATGGGTATAAGTGGAACGAGACGCGGAAAAGTGCCGGCAGTGTATTTAGAGTTAATCGATTCTAGCCCACGAAAGTTCAGTTATTAATTGTCCTTAATACGCGTTCCGTTATACTTGAACCATACGCATTCTCTTTTCGATTTCCATTGAGATTCTCACGCACTGCGAAAATGTTTCTTCTACTTTGTGCAACGAGTTTTAAAGATATACTATACCTCTATCCCGAAAAGTACGATTACTCACAGAATTACTATTTTTCTGTGGAATCCATACAAGT
>SMSR01010903.1:7902-23332 GCA_019453355.1 Ceratina japonica | reverse complement strand
TGATGCATGATACCTTTACTCTTTTTAGTTATAAGTTTTATACGTGCATATTATAGTTTTCTTATTTTTGTTAAATTTATTCTCTACTCTTGACGTTTGCGTTCTCTCTGGTTTTATCTGTATATTTGTTTAGACATCGAAGGTTATCGTTATGTGTATGCTTAGATGCAAAACACACGTGTACATTTATTCAGATTCTGCATGTATTAAATAATAAATTGTCATTTATTCTGTTAAGCGTATTTTATTTGTTTCTTCACCTGGAACATATTTTCAGCTTCCACAGGCTTTTACTTTTAGCTTGTTTTTTCAAGTATTTAGAAATCTTATTTCGAACGGTCAACACAACGCGTCACCGTGTTCAAAGATTTGTGACATGGCTAAACTATATTCTAGGTAATCAGCGTGATTGAGATACCAGGTGACGACGAGTACGTGATGGGTATAAGTGGAACGAGACGCGGAAAAGTGCCGGCAGTGTATTTAGAGTTAATCGATTCTAGCCCACGAAAGTTCAGTTATTAATTGTCCTTAATACGCGTTCCGTTATACTTGAACCATACGCATTCTCTTTTCGATTTCCATTGAGATTCTCACGCACTGCGAAAATGTTTCTTCTACTTTGTGCAACGAGTTTTAAAGATATACTATACCTCTATCCCGAAAAGTACGATTACTCACAGAATTACTATTTTTCTGTGGAATCCATACAAGTGATATTGTTGTATATAATAAAAATGTAAACCCGTAATATATGCATATCAAGTACCAAGCAGTCAATATTCAAAATGCAAGTTCAAAGTTATAAAAATGAACTACCTGTATATATATATATGAATTAATTATTGTTGAAAGAAGCATTGTATTCTCAATATATGAACTCTACATCATTATATGCCAATATTGTCTGTTACGAATAAAGCTGATATTCTGATTGAGAAGCGATTTTGGTAATCAGACTTTTCTTCAAATAGGTTTAGTCTTTTTTTAATTTATTGATAATCAAGAAAATACAAAATTACTTCTTCTTCGATACACCGACTGTGCGTCCACGACGACCAGTGGTCTTTGTGTGTTGACCACGCACGCGCAGACCCCAGTAGTGTCGCAAGCCTCTGTGAGCACGGATCTTCTTCATACGTTCCAAGTCCTCACGAAGTTTCGAGTCGAGATACGAACTCGTCAACTATACAATCAAACATCACGTTTATACTTTCCATAATTAAATGACTGAATTATTATTTATCACAATCAATATGTTGCATGTTAACTGATTTATTTCTAATGAACTATTTAACGCGACAATGCTAAATAGTGATCTTCATGCAGTTTCTCTAGCACAAGCTACCATCTGAATCATACTAAACGGATATGAACAGTCGTGAAGTTGTGCTGTGTCAAATCTAATGTTCAAGTGCAATATTTTTTACGCACCTGTGAATATTTGCCATCTACGATATCCTTTTGCCTGTTCAAGAACCAATCTGGAATCTTGTACTGCCTGGGGTTGCCCATAATCGTAACGATTTTCTCGACCTTGTTAGAAAAGAAAATAAGACAAGTGTTTTATTCAAAGTTCTCATAATGGAAAACATCAGAATATAAATTTTATTGGGAACGGAGTCTTACTTCTTCTTCTGAACATTCTCCAGCACGCTTGTCGAGATCGATGTCAGCCTTTTTCAAAACAATGTTGGCGTAACGACGACCGACACCTTTGATCGCAGTCATAGCGAACATGACTTTTCTATTACCGTCAATGTTCGTGTTCATAACACGAAGAATGTGTTGGAACTTCTCCGGAATTACGAGCGACTGAAACAAGACATCGAAGCCTAACCTTAAACCTCGTACGAATTAGAAACGGTCGAATTACGGGAGTTTACTTTGAGAACGGATCGAGGAATTATTATACTTGTTCGGTATAATGTACGGAATGCATGGGACACATACGTTGCGTTTAATGATAATATTCCTCGAGGAATTGAGAAATATTTTTACAATTGGACACAGAGACGAACATTCTATTAGCTTTTGCCAAAAGTTGGTGTTATTCGTATGGGATTCCACTAAGAACGAAGGATTTAAAATTGAAATATACAAAGACTCACCATCTTATCGAATTCTTTACGAAATCGCAACGGTATGGCGTGCCGATTTACGCAGACTGCACCGCCGCTGTGAAGCACGTTCACGAAAAGAAAAAGCAAATGGCGAACGCGCAGTGCAGCGAGGATTCCCGTGAATGCGCAGGCGCGCGACCACGTGACTCCATCTGCCAGGAAATTCAAAATTACGAGTTTAATTATTGCTCACTCATGGCGCTAGATGTCGAAATTCCTTAAATCTTACAACAGTTACATTTGCAGTGGATATCGACAAAGCCACAACATTGTTTATTGTAATAAATAAAGAAGTTTAATACTGAAATCTTACAATACTTCAAATCTCGACGCACATAGTGATACGGTGATGATATAAGGTAAACTACAATTAATTCATGTAACAACGCAATCGAGTTCCAACTAAAATTCGAATTAAAAGCACAGTTAAAAGCTTGTTGTCTCGCGATTCATCCAAGAGTTTAACGAAACACAACTCAAATTAAAGTTAGAGACTCGACGGAGACTTTAGAATGGTATGTACAACATTATTCAGACTCGAAAAATCGAATGCATATAATAAATACATATATGTATATGCGATGTCATTGATAATGCCTCGACATGAAACGATTGTTTGTATTTCTCACTTTCTCTTTTTGTCGCAAAAGATCAGATTTCAATAAAATATTCACTGTTCGATATAGAATGTCTCGGAAAAATTTTGGAGCACAGCTACACACGGCATAATAAAATCCCGTCTCGTGGGTGTAGTTTCGATAACTCAATAAAAAGCGAAGAACTGAAAAGTAATCGGGTATCCAGAAAGAGTGCCGTTTCCCGACGTCTTCCTCCTTTCGTCCACGTTTCGGGAGGGTGGAGCGAGAACGAGCGTCCAGAGGGTAATCGGGAGAAGGAATTCCAAGGTATGATACCCCTCTGATTCGTTTTACGACGGTCGTTTCCTCGAATTAGGACGAAATAAGAAAGAATTCGTGGATCCGCTTATTTCGGCCAATCCGCTGGAACGCGAAATATAAACGCGTATCATATAAATATGCAAACGTTCATGTACGGAAAATACACGACCACGTCTCGGAGATACGAACGAGGTCTCGTATTACTTTCTATTTTACCGTGTGTATATTCGACTTGCAAATGAAATTTCTTATAAGGCTACTGCTGGAAACAGGTCGATCTTTAGTTAATAATTACCAGACGAATGGTAAACAGAAAATCTGCAGTCGTACAGATGCAGAATCTCGGCGATGATTCGAAAGTATTAATTATCGCGATGCGTGACGCCGTGACGCTTGGGAGGGATAAACGGGGAACTGACCGTTCGAATAGCGTGAACNATCATATAAATATGCAAACGTTCATGTACGGAAAATACACGACCACGTCTCGGAGATACGAACGAGGTCTCGTATTACTTTCTATTTTACCGTGTGTATATTCGACTTGCAAATGAAATTTCTTATAAGGCTACTACTGGAAACAGGTCGATCTTTAGTTAATAATTACCAGACGAATGGTAAACAGAAAATCTGCAGTCGTACAGATGCAGGATCTCGGCGATTATTCGAAAGTATTAATTATCGCGATGCGTGACGCCGTGACGCTTGGGAGGGATAAACGGGGAACTGACCGTTCGAATAGCGTGAATGTTCAACGATACAGAGCACCTACGGCCACCGGGGCACGTGCTGACATATGGGCTTTAGGGCTTTGTCGGTATCCAGTGGTCTCTTTGCGGGGGTGGTAAATGGGGTGTCATCGTGTCAAATGGCCCTGATGCCCGCGAATCCATTCAAGGCATGCCTCTGCCAATTCTTGCGGCTAATTTCCACCGTTTATACGTTTAATTGCACTTCCGAGCCACCTGGACTACCGCAGCCACCATCTCGTCCGAGAGAGAACTCCAGATTCCCCTTTTTATTGGTTCCCGAAATCTATCTACTTCTATTGTTACCCGGGAATAGGGTGCCACTCGTCTCATGAATTAGGTCGACTCGTATTGTACGAGATTGAAATTTTTCAGTCGAAAATTACTCATCATGCTTGTTGTACAAACGTATTATGCCGTCTTACGAGCACAAAATTACAAAGACCGCAACTTTTATGACTAAGAAACTGGAACAGTTTTCGTGGTCGGAAAAAAGTGAAATTCAAACAACTGGAACACGAGGTAACGCAGTTTTATGACGAAGAATAGAAGAAGTCGTTCCCCCGATGAGCAGCAGGGTCTCCACCGTATACATCATCCCGGTGTACCTCCGTCGTTGCCTCGTAGGTCATTTTCTTTTTCTCGAAATCTCGCCAATTCTCAATTCTCAAACTTTCCACTCGGCTACTGAATGCCCTATTATTTGGCAGCTTCCTTTTCGGGCAACCGTTTCACATAAATCATGACGGACACGGTATCCATTATTGTTTATCGCGACTTTCTAAAAGCAGCATCCTTTTTTTCAAGCTCATCCTTTTTTATTCACTTTTAAATATTACGCGTTTCTCGCGAGCGTCTATACATTTTTAATTCTGACCCATCGATCGACTTCCAACGTATCTTCGATCGTCTTATTTTCTTTATTGCGTTGAAGGTCGCGACTCGAACTCGAATATTCATTTTTCAAATGAGAATAGACGAAAACGAAAGTCAGCTACTGGAATCGGCGTGGCTCCCGCGCGTCTAGCAACTTTCTACTGAAAACTGAAAGAGTATATGATCGGCGATAATGCACAGTACGATCACGTTCAAACGGTGACCGTGACGAATGCCGATGCCCTACCACGCAGCCAGCAGCCCCTTCATCTTTAGAAGTGGCACCCGCAATCTTTGTCGGCAAACAGGGACTCGTAAATTACGGTCGGAACGTCTTAACGCTGGCAGAACTCTCCCNCGTCTTATTTTCTTTATAAAAATGAAGGTCGCGACTCGAACTCGAATATTCATTTTTCAAATGAGAATAGACGAAAACGAAAGTCAGCTACTGGAATCGGCGTGGCTCCCGCGCGTCTAGCAACTTTCTACTGAAAACTGAAAGAGTATATGATCGGCGATAATGCACAGTACGATCACGTTCAAACGGTGACCGTGACGAATGCCGATGCCCTACCACGCAGCCAGCAGCCCCTTCATCTTTAGAAGTGGCACCCGCAATCTTTGTCGGCAAACAGGGACTCGTAAATTACGGTCGGAACGTCTTAACGCTGGCAGAACTCTCCCTTGGCATTGTTTACGGGGTTCCGGTGTATTAGATAGTCGTCCAGAACCTTACGATCATCTACTTCTTTATACATACGTACGTATANCTTGGCATTGTTTACGAGGTTCCGGTGTATTAGATAGTCGTCCAGAACCTCACGATCATCTACTTCTTTATACATACGTACGTAGATTCCGAAATTCAGCTCGTTTATTGCATTCCCATTGTCAGTATCAAACTCTTGTCGTCAAAGTCAAATATGCAGTCCGGTCTGCTTGCCAGAAAAATTATCCGGCAACGGAAGCGTATTACAAAGAGATAATAAATGACTGTTACATTAATTTTTGTTTAAGCAGTGAACGCGACTAAGGGTGGAAATTGAATGAAGCCGCGTGTATGGGTATCATCGTCTTGGACCCATTGTCCGTGCTCTTATTCTTCGTCGATAGATGGGTATCGGGCTGCGCGCACAGCGATAACGTTCGCGTGTGTACGTATATCTCGGGCGTAGGAGGACGTAAGGCTGTGGCGTCGGGGACCCAGGTGGCGGCGTTCAAAGCCAATTATGCGAACGCGCCCCCGACGTCGGGGTTGTTCTCGCAAATCCCTATCCTCGTGTTTAAACGCGCAGGCGGAGGCGGAGACAGGGAACGAGAGAGAGAAGTTTAACTTGTCTACGCTATAACGGATTAACGGCCGCGATTTATTCGCAAGTAATTGCTTCCGCCCTTTAATTAACTCGCATTTATTTCGCGTAATGGCAACCGCTTGCCAGTGGTACACAAACTTTTCACCGAAAGAGATTCCCGAAAGAAAATCTCCCCGTTGCGACGCGATTACCTAGTCGTCTCAAAATTGTCCAACGATTTCAACGGAGAAGACGTTTCGATCTCTAACGTAATTTTGTATCGTTGTACTGATGAATCTAAAGTGTCGGCGAACGAGAACTAGGATGAGTCGATTTCATATTTTAAATTTTCCTCGCGCATTTACTTTGCCGTAAACGAAGCTTGACTTGCGAAACGTGTCTCGCGCGAACGGTCCTGTGTCATTATACTGTAATAAATCTGAACTATCAATGAACGCGAAGCGGGGTTCGAGCGTGTGGTTTGAATTCGGTAGAAGAAGATCGGATCTCGGGCAAACTGGGTCTGCTCGGGGTGTTCGGAGACTCACGGTCGCCATTTCTGGTCCGATAAAACATCCGGGCAGTCGACTCTTATCTTTCCTATTATCGATAGTTGGCGAAGGACCAATATGGTCACAACAGAGTCGCCATGGTTACTTCGGTCGTAGTTGGTCCGGGAACGGGGCTCCCATCATCCGTGCCATTATCGTACTTTGCCATAAATAAGAGCGCAGCCTCGCGTCTCTCTGCGATCGGCCCCGACGTTCGTTTCTCGTACGAGTTTCTAAGGAGAATCTCGGCGACCGAATTATCTTCTTTATTGCGCGTACGAGTCGTTAATTATAAAACCGCGGAGGAAGTCTGACCGTATGTACAGCGTAATCAGAGTTCGAGCGGGGTTCACGCGTCTCCGGCCATTGTGGTAGCAGATCGATCGAGGGAATCTCTTCCGGGGGTTGCGCTCTCTCAGAAAATGGAAAGGCCGGAGGGCGATGATATCGCTGACGAGAGCCGCCGTATTGGCTGCCACCCAATCCAATTGGGTTGCCATGCACCCCCCGAAGTGATAACAGTGAGTCCCCGCCATCTTGGCTATTATGTGCCCACGAGAACGTACGGACCTCCGCGCTTCGTCCCCTGACTAAGGGCTTTGTCCCGAGATAAGGAAGCTGCGCCGCACGATACACGCTTCTGTCGTTCTTCTTTCGACATTATGAATCGTGAATAAAAGTGCTTCCCGGTGTCTTTTTAACTTCTCACCGTTCCTTTTTCCTTCTCTACTCTACTACATTACTAATTGTTCACAGTTCTGAACACTTTGAGAGCGCGAACCATTCTCGGTCGCACGAAACGTGGTGGTCCGGAGAAACAAAGACGCATAGCAATTGCAGTTCGATATAGCTGGCCGTGGTAAACTAGGAGCGTGAATCACGACGTGGGGTCGCAGATTTATCGTTTCCTGTGATTTCTTTCATTCTTTCCCCGGAGTAGACGTGCAGTGCTCCGTATAGTAGAACGTCGGCTAGATGGTCCAGGTGTCCTTGACATAATATTTTGACGCGTCGTCCTTACAAGCTAACGAGTATCCTTTGTCCAGGAGGTGACCCGTGACTAATCCCGAAACGAGAAATTTTGATTGTATGGGTGAAAGGGCGTCTTGGGAATCGCCGGCGTCTTTCAACTCTATCCTTTGCAAATTATTCCATCTCTTTTAGAGAGATCGTTATGACTTCAAACACTGCAACAAATGTGCTGACTCAGCTGGCCGGTCTCTCGGGGAAATTTTTCACTTTTGTACAAATTTTCTTCGCTTAAGCGTGCCACCAGCACCGGACGACTCCTCGTGATCCGTACCTCGGAATACGCTCCGACAGGATTCGAAATTTGATCCTCCCAGTTAATGTCGTTGAGAATTCTTTTATAGAACGAGTAAACCTAAGCCTAAGCTACATCCCGCGACGAAACGAGACGGCACAGGGTTTGTCCTTGGAATCAGAGTTCCCGCGGAGTCAAAGTAAAATAGCGAAACTGGGTCGGTGTGTCAATGGCATAAATCTTCTACTCGGCACTGGCTAAATGTTTCCAAAATATTTAACAGCCGCCCCGCCGTGCAGGCACGCGCCACTTTCAATTCATCGGCATCCACCCTTCTTTCTCTTTTTCCCGGTGTCGGAGATCATCTCCCAGGCCTTGACCGAAAACCGGTCAAAAAAGTCTTATTGGGACACGAATGCATCATTGCTCAGTCCGAGAACAATGCCTCCCTTTTTCTTTTCTTTACGACCTTTTCACGTTGCGCTTTTGTCGCGCACTGGCCCATTTTACTCACTTGCCAGGCTTCCGAAACCTTGTTCACGAACGAATTTCGCTTCGACAGGTGCTTAAAAATTTGTATTTCGACGAGAGTCAACGGTTCGGAATTGTGTACGCGAGTGGACGCTTTAAGAGTTTCCGTACGACTCTGGCAGTGGAACATCCGGTGGGAGTCTCGGTAAAATTAGAAAAAGTATATCCAATATCCGATGGAACGATTCGACAGGAAGACGCGCGTAGCGAGTTTGAAAAATTGGAATTTAGGAGATTGATTCGCGGAGGGCGAGGGAATAACTTCTGCAGAACGGGTGACTGTAAAGCATGCGCTCTCGAGAACGTCGGCTCGTAAATCTCGGAGTCGCACTTTCGGTTTTAGTGCTGGCTCGTTCGCTCACTATCTCTGCAACTTTCATTTCTCATCGCGGCCGGCGACAAACATTTTTGACGGACAGGTAGTCCAATAATTGCCTACCTTGCAATGTTCAACCCTCGATGATTTGGTTACCTCCCCTCGGGACGTAACACTAATCGTATTCTGTAGAAAGTCCCTCAGATTCTTTCCGCTACAGACTTTCTTTTGTGAAACATAAAACGTACCTAAAAGAAACGAACTCATTTACATTGTTGGTTCGATGATCGTTTATCATACTCCCGCTAGTAGGTGTCCAGGTACATATTCATTTTTGGGTTTTTCCAAAAGGTTCGAAATTTTTAGGGAACAGACGTTGAAGACCGTAGAGAATGGACAATGGGTTATACAAGTTTATTACTAGCATCGCCGTTTTCGTGTCACGTCCGTTAAATCCTCAAATGTTCGTCACGAAAGAAATGTAATCGTTTGCCCGCTGCCTAATCACGAACGAATAATCCTTCCAGTCGGTATTACGATGGTTAAGCGAGATCAAAACATGGTCGTAAATCTCGACGTTTCAATGTTACGTCGCACTATTGTATTTAGGCAAAAGGATGCTGCTCCAGTTGTAGCTGTCTCTGCGGACGAAATATGGCGCTTAAAATAGGGTTCGCCTTAGACGTCTCAGATAATAAATAATAATCCTCTCCTGAGAGCATTCGGTCCAGGAGTTAGTCTGAAGCGTAACTGTTGCGTCATATTGGGCCCGTCGGTCCCCGTATCGTTTCGCGTTAGCCTCAAGCAGTTTCGTCTCAAGGTCGGACGAGGTGAATGAAAAAGTGTTCAGTTTGCGAGTATTTGCGAAGGGTGCACCGTGGCAAGGGTATTTGCAAGGGTGCTTTGCAAGGGTGCACCGTAGCGGCGCCCATGCCTGCGTGTCGGTTTTCGGGACAGCTACTGGCCTTACGCCTCGATGATTTACGGAAGCTTTCCACAATGCTCAAAATGGGGTAGTCAGGAAATAATAAACCTCCCATTAGGGTTACTCCACGATTGGTTACGCTCTCCCGCCTGAGGTGACAGCTTCCCGCCCATCCATAACTAGAGGACATTACCTGAAACCCCTAATTTCACGATAATATATAATATCCTATTTTACGTTGGTAAGCTTAATGATTTCTCTCAATGTTAACGATCTAAATACTGTCTCACTGACGAGCGTTAAAGGACAACTGGTGACGGCAAACATTTCTGAATGAAGGGAGAAACCTTGTACGAGTTTAACGATATTTCTCGAACGGAGAAACCTTCGTCCATACCATGTAATTGTTATGTATTTCGATGCTGGAAAATCTCTGCACATTTTTCGAGCAAAATTCATCGATGCTCAATCATTTTTATATCTCCGANGTAGGTTTCTCCGTTCGAGAAATATCGTTAAACTCCGTACAACCTACGAAGGTTTCTCCGTTCGAGAAATATCGTTAAACTCCGTACAACAAACCTACGAAGGTTTCTCCGTTCGACAATACCATGTAATTGTTACGTATTTCGATGCTGGAAAATCTCTTCACATTTTTCGAGCAAAATTCACCGATGCTCAATCATTTTTATATCTCCGGACGAACCGGTTGAATCTCAGAGAAAGAATCTAGCTAGATCGTAAATCGTTCTGTTGTTTTGTCACTTGATCGTCAAAGATATTGTCAAAGATAAATCAAGGCAAGCAGGGTGGCCAGTTAAACCAGAACAATATTCCTTGGACAGGAGAGACATCGGTTCGGCAACCGCAATTAGTGTCTATCGCGAGATATAAGAGGCGAACGTATGTCGTTCCGGCGACGTATAAAGAGGTAAAGTTACATAAAACCGCAGATCTCATCAGGACATGGGTCGATCGTAAAACGAGGCGAAGGGCTTCTTCCGCGCTTACCCCCGACGGAAGCTAATAAAGGTTAGAGGAGAGAGGGAGAGAGAGAGAGAGAGAGAGAGAGAGGGAGAGCGGCGTCCAGGGTTATAGGTAAGTTAATTCCATCAAGGGAGACCTGATTCATTATCCAATATCGGACCTCGTAAATCCCGGCTAGGCCAAATAAATTATCGCCCTGAAACCGTCGTCGTCGTCGCGCTGACCTCCTCCCTCGCATTCGTGGATTTCCACATCTGTGGTTCGCTTTCAAATCCGTTCGATCGCTCACCCTTCCTTCCCGTCGCCTTTATCGCGTCGACCTGCCGCCGGCCCGATCGGCCCGTCTCCACCGCTGCAAATTTCATTCTATGAGTTCGCGTCGAACAAATACGAAAACCCTTTGTTCCAGCCGCGATAACGCAACTGGTTCTACAATAATGAGATCTGTGTCCCGTGGACGTTTCCTGGCGTTGAATAATTGGCGATAAGAAGTCGGGAGAGACGAATGGAACATCGTCGAAATCCGGCGGTTCGGTCTACCGCAATGGTCAGGATGGTAGACCTCCGTTCGACCTTGCGTGTTTACGGATTTTGCTCGGAAATTAAGAGAAAATGTGGCTGCTCTGCGCGCTCCCTCGGAACACAATCGGGGCTGTAAATTTTTTTTAAGCGTTTTGCCGAGGGCTTTATGCCTTTATGCTCGCCGAACACCAGTGCCGTAACCAGGGAACCATGCAGTTTTCCGACCAGAATTTTGCCCAGTGTTACACATATGTAACAACTCTTTTATCAGTCGTTTCGCGGCCGCACGCGAAACTCAAAATCCCGTACAGACAATACCTCGATATCGTCAAATTTCGTACACAATTTCTACAAATGTTTAACTGTATTGCGTATAATACTTTTTAACCACGTCTTTGGCCTTTTGTGTTTTCATTCGACTCGGAGAGTTTTTTTAGGTATTAGGCGCCTTTGTAGTGGTTTTGGGTCTACGACAACGGAGTTCAGAAGGTTTCGGATTTTCGTAGAAATTACTGGGTTTTGCAGTGAAGTTAGACGAGGTCTATGAGGTTGCTGGGTGACGAAACGGTTTGTCAGTGATAAATCTCTAAATGGTTTTATTTCGGTTTGTTATCTACCGTACTTTGTTCATTCCTCTGGTCGTTTCGTTCTAAACCTGGTCTTAACTTTCTCCGTTTTCCCTGTTTCCCCAGTAACAAAAGGGGTAAACGAACACAATAATGAAAGAATCGATTTCCTGCTCTTCATGCGTCTTCGAAAAACCCTTCGTTCCCTTACTTTCGAAAGGTTTACAAGTCACTGTACAATTTTGTCGGTTTACGACGTTTCTCTTCCTTTTACGTAATTCTCCATAAATCATTTTATACGGTTCATTGAATATTACTTTCTACGCGAGTCCTTCTTCGTAGTCAAGATTGACCCCTGTTTCCCACAGGAGAGCGTTAAATGTTGTTCGTGAATCAATTCCCACACTCGCGGCGTCGATAATCGATCGACAAAAGGGCGACAGTCGATCAAAACGGCGTGGAGGGAGTTGAAAAGATCGGTCACGGTTCGGTATCGAGATCTGGTTCGAAACTAATACGGCACGGTTATTTATTGGCACCCGCCACGCATCAGAATTCGCCATGCCCACCGTTTATGAGGGAAATATTATGCCACGATTGAATTATCGATTACGATCAGGGATCGCATACACGTATTAGTTGCACTTCGATCGGACTCGCGTTCGGCGATTCTTGTGGCGCGATTTAAAACATTTTTATGCACTTAATTCCAGTGCATGAAAATTCCGAAATACGTCAGATAAATTTTTGAGAAAACAGTATTTATACATATAAAAATGAATGTTTGTTTAATAGACTTCGAAACCTTTTGACCGATTAACTTGTAATGATAATAAAACGTGTCGAGTTTAGGTTTTTCCTATGACCACTCGTTACAGTATTTACTCCGAGGCAGGATCGGAAGAAAGTTGCTTTCGCGAAACTTTTACTTGAACAAAAAACGCGAAATTCGTAAAATCGATCGCTTTCCCAACGAGAACCGTGAAGAGTCAGAGACCTCTCGTTCGTCTTCCCGCGACCCGCAGCGGTACTACATTTTTTCTGGGTCAAAAAACTGTGCTCCGCATACGGTAAAAAGCGGTACAAGAACTAGAGCAAAAACCGTGCTGTCCGCAAAATTACGGGGTGGATCAGGCTCCCGAGAGACTANCAGGTACAGACTCTTTACAATCGGTATACATTATTTACATCGCAGAATAAATAATCAGTCTCGGTCTCGACCGGCAGTTCGTCCGTACGCCGCGTATCGACACATATACTGTGACATGGTATATGTATAAATAGACACTATGTACAAGTCCTTCGTTATATATTTTAACGTCGATTAATGGTAACCTAACGGCGCCTCGAAGCTATGTACACCTTAAACTACATTAAAATCGCTATAACGAACATCGATTATTTACAAATATATATATCCCAGTCGTCGGACACGACGAGGCTCGAAGTTACAATCCTTTTTACGCTATCTCGGTTACGTCGTTCTTGTAGGGTTGGAACAATTTCGGTGGCTCGATCTTGCCCGCCTGCACGGTGGGCCCCGTGATCAGGCCGTTGTACGGGTTCTTCCTGTCGAAATCTCCCATCGTCGGGAATCGGTTCGACATGAGACCGGGTCGCCCTTCCGAGTTGGAGTGCGCGTTGGCCGGCGAACCGTTGGTCTTCTCTCCATGGTGCCCGGACATGATATGGCGCAGGTGGTTGGGCCCGACGCAGTCGCAGTCGCTGGACGTGTCCGAGTTCACTGGGCTCAAGTCCGGTAGCATGGTCGGCCTGTAGGTGGTCGCCGCGCTCGTGGGTGGATTGCTCACTTGGAAGGGGGTATTGCCGACCGTGGGAACGCCCAAACCGGACAAATGCAGAGGCGGCAGCGAAGGGTGATGCTGCAGAAGGTGCGGGTGAGCCGGGTACGCGGCCGCGGTCCGCGGATGAGGCCGATGAAGCGACGACGCGCTGGACGGCGCTTGGTACGGCGTGTATCTGGCCGCGTAATATGCCGCCGCAGCTGCCGCGGGGTAGTTCGGAGCCAGGTGCGACGACGACAGTCCGGGGCCGCCGTGGTACGGAGGTGGAGGCAGAGTGGCGGTCGCCGCTGCTAAGAGAGTGGCTGCTAACGTCGGATCTGTATACATCGCGTACGGCCACGCCATCGCCATCCTTTGTCGCTTGTCCTTCATGCGACGGTTTTGGAACCAGACCTGGAAATTCAGATTCGTTCGAAATTATTAGACTCTTCGACGATGATTTTTTTCTGTTCGTTTAATACGAGCGGAGATTCCGGACGTTTGGTAGGCAGGAGTATAAAGCGAGCGGTGCCTAACGTTTCTACCGTTTAACACCTCGATCATTTCCATCGGTAGACGGTTTTATAGCCATTGTGCGGCCGTGGTAGCGCGAGATGAGAAATTAAGGGATCCATTAAAGTCAAAAGGTAACCCGGGAAAACCGCTAATTAAAGTGCTTAACACCTCCGACCGGATCGACCGGTCCGGGCCGAGAGAAATTAAGAAGTCACGGAAAAAGGATCAGCCGGATCCGAGGCGAGCCGAAAGATCCGAGGGCCGACTGTTTGCCCTTCGTGATTGACTGTTTGCGCGGCCGTCGGAAGGAGAAACAGCGGTAAAGAATCTCCGAACGTGGCTTATTCTTCGCCCGAGCTACGATCGCAAGTATTGCCGTTCGCGCAAAAACACTCGTCCGTCCCGCGACCGTAAAAACTCTTAATCGCCCAGTTATCCTTTTTCTCCCGTCGAATCTGTTCGGGGAGCCGAAAGCACTTATGACACTGATCCCGGCTCTCGAAACGGTCGTGTCGTTCCATTCGCGTATTACGTCTTCAGGTCGCTATTCGTACACGGTCAGAAAATTTTACCAAAGTCATTGAACGAATAAGTCACTCGCGGCTGGGATCGGGAATCGTGTTGTCGTAGCGAAATGCTTGGCTACCGTGAATGAACGGTTCGGACGGTAATTACGCAATGGGACGGTCTTCAAGGCTTTCCCGAGTGCCGACCACCGATCACCGACATTAATTAAACAGACCGAGGTGTTAATAGAACACTTTTCTCTACGCGCGCGCACGTATCCAATCGATGAGCTCACTGTTTACTGAACTTTATTGCGATAAGTTTACTTATCCTCGATAAATATTCAGTCGTAATGGTACGCGGATGGGATGAAACGATTTTTCTAATTGGCCTCACGATAATTAAAATCTTCTGTACACACCTTGATCGTCGACTCCGGTAGGTTTAGTTGAGCGGCCAGTTCGCATCTCCTCGGCCTGCTCACGTAATTCTCTCGATGAAACTCCTTTTCTAATCGCGACAACTGTTCCCGCGTGAAAGCAGTCCTGTATCGTCTTATGTTTGGGTCCATAGGCGAGAGGGATTGTTGCTGCTGCTGCTGCTGCTGCTGCGTGGGCGAGGAATCTGCAAATGAAACACGTCCAGAATGTTACTGACTCGATCCCGATCTCGACTACCCGACGACGCCGAAGACCTTACGCGGCACACGTGGAGTAGGAATTTCGAAAAAATCGTTTCAGAAGTTCGCTTTGTGTCGGACAGGCCACAATTTGTCACCGTTTGCTATTCTGGCGGCGGTCTTGTTTTCTCAGTGCGGTTTCAGACCGTCGCTCCCGGAAGCAGCGGGTGATCGCGTTTGAAATCGTGTAAACGAGAAGGGAAAGCACGATGCGAGGCGCCGAAAAGGATGCCGAATGCCCTTTGGTTTTTCCGACGCGACGACGTTCGGATTTTCTTCGCGATCTTCGGATCGGATCAACCCTTTCGTCTAACATCTTTTTACGAACGCCCGACGACGACGA
>SMSR01010891.1:0-30261 GCA_019453355.1 Ceratina japonica | reverse complement strand
TTTTAACCAATTAGTAACTGTTCTTAAATTTTTCTGCAGTGTTACAGTCTTTGGCATTGCATGCGGACTAACGAGAGCCTCGTTAGTTGCTAACGAATTGTTTGGATACAATCCAGGCTCGCGCAACGTGCTTTCCATTTGTTTAGCATTCGATTTCGTGATTATTCAATTTGTATGTTTCAACGGTTCCTACATACGAATTAAATTGTTCTGGTTACGCGAGCAGAAAAATGTAAAAATTCTTAATCACTTTGGTTTTAAATAAAATTAAATGGAATGGAACATTACAGAGTTATCAAATGTCATAAAAAAAACAATATCGTTTCATGTAGTAATTTCCATTAGTCGACATACCGGAAAATAATCGTTAAACATTAATACAGCTTTTTTTATAATTAAGACCATAATCCTCCATGCGTTTCACGTTTGAGTGATATGCAAAACGGATTCATCGAATTTTAATACAATCGAGATTCGAGAAATTTGATATCGGTAAGTGCACGACAAAGTTAATCGAAGCCTTTACGAAAATTCCTTTGACTCTTGAAACGTTTTATCGGTAACTTGCGCACGTATACTGACGGACCTTTCGTCTGAAAGTCGACTTTAAAGAACTTAACAAGATCACGCGGTAAGGCTTCCGACCCTTTGCATCGTTCGAAGGTCTTTGCACTGTACTCCGTTCAGCTAATAAATGCTATTTAGTGTCGTGAATACCTACCCTCTGAACCTTTGAAATTACCAGAGGAATTGCTGACAGTTGACAAAGAGACGTCCATTAAATAAAACATTAATCCTGTTTATTATACTATATACGTACAATACTGCTAATACTCTTATTTACATGAATAAATTATTCAATAAATATCTGTAGCCTCTTGTTAATTTACCTTGCAATTTTCTTAGAACTAATAATAATGTTCATACCACAATATTATTTGTAGGATGAAAGCCACTGTCTTTTCGTTTAACATTTTTTATCGGCGTACGTTTCCTATTCCTGTTTAATATTATTATAAACATGCAACCATAAGGATTTACCTACACGTTATTATATATTACATGTTAATATAGATAGGAGATCCGATACAATCTTTAGCTAATCTCTAATCGCTTTTGAATTATCAAATGAAACTGTTTTTAAAAATAAAACGTACGCGTATCAGGGGAATAGATTCCGATAACGGTGCGATAAGGAGTGTCAACATTATAAAACTAGCCAAGGATTTATGGCACCATAGTTTTCGCCCTTATTGTATAAATGGCCATTTCCACTTCGTCTGTAAAGTATAGCAGAACAGTAACAGCAGCCAGTACGTGAAAAACAGTGACATAGTCGAAAGTACGAGGTATAGGAAAAAGCATGTGAAAGTTGGGTGCCCTGAAGGGATCGGGTGATTTCTGCGGTACGAATACCCAAGAGCACAGCTCGGATCCCCTGATGTCTGACTCCAAATGGAGCTGGACCTCGCAATATCGACTGCAACACTTTTTTCACGTACTGGCTGCTGTTCCTGTTTTGCTGTGCAGATACCGTAAATTGCAATGGTTATTAAGAAGATTTTTGGGTCGTCAGTCTTTGGAAAGGTGGTCATACTTCTTTGGAAAAAAGAAAGTTAAATCTGATGTGCTCTGGTGATCAGTTAATCAAATGAATATTTATTAATATGAAAAACTACAGTTACCACTTTTTTCCTTATAAGCAGTTTTACATTCAAAAGAGATTGTTCTGAAGAAAGTCAAGACTAGAGCACGTCAGATTTTACTTTCCTCTTTCCAAACAGTTACGACCACCTTTCAAGGAAGAACGACCGAAAGATCGTCTCATATAAGGATAAAAAGTGTAGCTCTATTAACCCGTATTTTGCCTGATTTTCTATAAAAGTAAAAAAAAGAACATGACAATTTTACCAATGAATGTTAGAAAAGTCACGTGACTATCCTAGCGCCTTAAATAGGTAATATCAGCATTGGTAATTATGTTAGATAAATAACTCGTGAAGACCCAAAAGATGTCTATTAACACTTTGTTGACCGGGAATTTTACACAGAAACTATGTCACCGGCTATTATTTTGTAATTGAATATGGAAGTAAAACGTTCTAAATAAACTCCAATAAATTTTAGTTATACTGAATGAAATGAAATTGAACATTGAACATATTTTTTATATAACTTTTAATAATATTTTTTTGCATGATAAACTGTATGGCAATCACCTGTATCACCGTTTGGGTATGAAAAGACGAGTTAACTGGTCACTGGTCAGCAAAATGTTAATTCTATCCCATTTAATTTCTAAATTTTATCAATTCATCGGCGACACGTTTCTCCTCCTCCAAATAAAAATACCATATTTTCATTAACATTGTATAACAAAAAATTTACATTATTATAATAATTGCAACAACTCTTGCTCGCTCGATGGTTTTTAAACAAATAAAGACCGGCTTGGCACAGCTTTTTCCACGTCGAACGGGCTATCGATTAGCGGGAGAGCTCGAGGCGTTCTGACCTTGACACGGAGCGTCCTCGGAGCCAGGTATAATTCGTGCGACGTACGTACGTACGGTTGCGGTAATTCGGCGAAGGTAGGACGCGGTCGCAACCGGCTACCACTGGTAATCCCTCTGGTCCCGCAATCGGGAAACGGGATCGCGTTCGCAAGCTCCAAAAGTCGTATATTCCCCGGTTTATCGCGGCGGCCTTATCTCGCGACGTTAACGCGATCCCCCGCTTACGCGTACACGTCCAACTGGTTCACGGTAAAATTTCCCATCGCGTACGGGCTCTGGCCGTTCGTTTTCACCAGATAGAAACCCCTTCGCTTCCTGTCTACCTTGTCGCCGGCGAGAACGGCCGGATACCTCGGCGGGCAGAGGCCTAGGAGGTAGGAAGCGAATCCTCCGCACCGCCAGCCCCAGAAGCCTACGTCCGAATTGATCGACTCGGCGAAATACATCACGGCCCTGTGGTGATCGCAGGCGAACGGCGTCCACCTTTCCCAGCACCCGGGCTGATTGATCCCGCCGTTCATGTAGAAATCGATGTGCCCGCTCATCTCCACTTTACCCTGGATGAACGCGTTCGTGTGAAACACGTCGACGAACTCGGCGTCCCCGGCGTCTAATTTATCGTCCTTATCTACGGTGACGAACAGAGGCAGTGCCGGGTCCAACCCCGTGATTCTGGACACCTTGTACGGTCTCAGCGCGTTCGCGGAAAACGCGGGCACGTGCGCGCCCAGACTGAAACCGATCACGTGGACATCCTCCGCCCCTACGTCCCGCAGCCTGTCGATCAGCTGCGCGAGACAGTCGCCGACGTGCGGCACGTTACGCACTGCGATGGGGTAACAGGGTGCCGTGGCCAAACGATGCCAGTCGACGGCGATCACGTTGTAGTCGTAGCTCTTCAGGTATTCCCTTCGGACGTCGACCAGATAAGACAGCTGCATATCGGAGTCATATCCGTGCACCACTATCTTCGTAGGATTCGACGGTTCGAAATTGATCTCGTTCAGATTGGAACCGGTATCGTTGACTAGTACTTGCTGGCCGGCGTCGGGATTCCTTCTCGTGTACAGGAAGAACGTCACTTCCTTGTCGGGGCAGGTCTGGTTGCTGTTCACCAAACACGGTCCTATGAAGTAGTCCTTCGCGAAGCCTTGGTCCAGCGTGTTGCTGACGACGAACGGCTGCGTCTGCTCGGCCAAGGACAAGCGAGTCGATACGAGAACGGCGATAATTGAAACGGGAAATGTTTTCCATGTCGTCGGTGGCTTCATGTCGGTTCTGGCTGGCTGGTCCAGCGGTTCTCCACCGTGGAGACTGAACGGTGTTACCGTGGATCGATTTCGCTCGACTGCCGGGACGAAACTAACGAACTAACGAACCGAACGCTGCGGTGGTCCGTGCGTCGCGTCGTCGGCTGGCCTCGAGGGAAACTTCGAGTTCGACCAACACGTACCGCCGCCGCCGCCGCCGCTGCCTGAACGAGCACGGAATCCCTAAAGAGGGGCACATCAGTCGTGGCTCTTCTTATTAGCGTTTTTAAACTCTGACGTGTGCCGCCGATCGATCGCGGTTGCATATCGAGACCGGTCGAATCGGTTGCCGTCGCGATGAGCGGGCATCGTCGATGTTTCGCGGAATCAATCGGCGGGAAGATAGATAACAGGCAGCGACATCGAATGGATCGGATCTACGCGACCCGGAGTCGGTATCGGCGTTCAACCAAGTTACAGCGAGATTTGACGCGGACAAATTACGAGTTTCGCTCGTCGATACGCGATTCCCCGTGCGCTTGCGCTGAATGGAAAGTGGGGCGCGGCTGCCGGAAATCGATGATGATGACACTCAATGCGTTTGATTTTGAATGTGACGTGCAAACGACATTAATCACAATTTTTTATCGACTGTTCCATCTTTCCTCCACGATATTTGGGGACAGCACTGTATAAGGTGTATATTAGTATATAGCATTTGGAGATTGCTTCATGGTTCTTTAGTGGAATTAAAAATCCGTGACTTTCTCTTGTTTAGTTGTTAAAATAGAATGCAAAGAACTTTCTCATCCCATGGTTCATGATTTTCTGAATCGGCTAATAAAATTATTTATAAATAAAGAAATAATTTTAATTAAAACTGATTAAATTGGATATTTCTTATAGAAGTTACAAATGTCAATTGAAAGTTGATTGAGGCAGAATGTTATCCATTAAGTTGATAAAAAGTATATAAATTAAAAACCGATATGTCGCATACCGGGTGTCTCAAAAGATATATTAATATTTATTACTTATTAAATAACGTTTGTAGATTCCATTGGATTAAAAAATTAAATGTATTTTACTGAACATCGGCTATGTAAAGTGTGTACACACCTTTTGGGGACGCTCTGCATTTTGAATTTTGTTTATTGTACTTTAATCAAGTATTTGTGGATCCCTTTGATCCGTGGTTACAAACAATGCAAATGGGCAGTTGTACATCGGGCATCAGGTTATAAATTAAAGCTCCGTTGGCTCGTTGGCATCGGTTATCACGAGGCCACCGCAAACAAATTGCGCTCGCGCTCTCTTGTAATAAGGCATAATAGGCAGCAATTATCACATGATAATTACACGCAGTCCGCTTAAAAGCGGCGGGACACCGATTGGCCGATTTTGCGAACGAAATGCTAATCAAAGTATCCATTTATCGCGTAAATCATCAAGTGCGTGGAAATCATCCATCTCATTCGTAACTATTATTGAAATTATATAATTACGAATTTTTCCTAAATGGTATATAAATTATATCAGATCACTGCAAGCGTTCGTGCCCGAATTTTAGAGGACCAGATCTCATCGTAAGTCGGCATAGTGTTTTAATAATACGTTATGGATTTATTGGAAGATATTTATAAAAATAATTTTGTAATGAAAAGGTAAAAAATTGCCGACGTGACCTGACGTTGTCGTTCTTACTCATCGGCTTAACTAATATGGTTAAGCCTGTTCTTTGAACGAACGTAAAAGTGTTTTTGCCCGCCTTTCTCATTCAACGTACGGCCCGCGCGAAAGTGCTACGTCTATAGGTCGCATACTAAATAAAAAATTTTCACCTTCTGGCGTGCGGAAACGCGTCCACTTTCACGGCCACTTCCGAAACGTGTATTCGAGCCGTAACTCTTTTCCTTATCCGTCATTTTCGTTCCGCTTACCGATTTTAATCGTTAAAGAGCTGGGATAGCCGCGTGACTTTTCTAACGTTCGCCGATAAATCGACGTCTATTCCTCTAAAAAAATCCCATACTATTGAAAAAAATAAAATTGTCCTCTAAATCTTCTGAGCACTTTTATCTGCAGAAAAGTTATGTGCACTATTTAATCTGTCCATCGAAACCAAATAACGTTTGAAACATTTCGTCCTATTTAACAAAATACGGAAGCTATTCACAGGCGGATTAGGTGACTCAATCTTTATATAATTTCGTCTATAAGTTAAAGTAAAAGTTAGTGTAAAATTATGTTGCGTTTTGAAGGAATTAATAAATTCGTTCATGCGCGTGAATTGACAAACGTGCACAGAAATAAGTGTATAAGAAATGTCCGTGAACGTAGTGTTAATCACGTTTTCGCGTTCATCTTCAGATAATTGCTCTCCTCGGATCCATTTACATTCTGTTCCGAAAGCCAGTCGAAGGGCGATTTACATCTTCCCAGCGTTTCCAGGCTGTCAATCGCGCACGGCGAAGGTGAGGGCGAAAGAAGACAGTAAAATACGAGGAAGGTACCGTGGAGGAAAGGCCGGGGATGAAAAGGAGAGCCCAGCCCCGTAGCTCCGTAACGTACCGATTTAATGGAGCGAGGCGGACTTGATAACGGGCAACGGGGCGTTGCAAGATTTATTAGCGTCTCGCGATGCGGATAATATCTCACCTACTCGGCGGGCGAGCGTCGGAACAGACTCTCTGGCCTGTCTGAATTATTCGCGAGACGGAAATTAAGGCTCAAGCCCCGGCTGTCTTTTAATCTACGCGCTAAACGGTCTCGTGCCGTTTCCATCTCGGTCTTCTCCTATTCCGTTCGCTGAGTCGATTACCCGCTGACCGATATGTCCAAGAAATTTCATTCATACGTGAATATCACGCATGCACGAATCATGAACCATTTACCTTTCAAAATGATTCTATCGCGATTCATTCCTGACGATCAGATATTGGCAGATAGTGTTGTTTACTGGGTGTCGCAAAGAAATGTATACAAATATACGTACATACAGTAAATGTTTAAATAATCGTAAAGTCCACGTGACGGTGAATGTATATATGTATAGTAAATATTGAAATAAACATAAAGTCCATGTAATGATAAATGTATGTATAGTAAGTGTTTAAACAATCATAAAGCCTATGTAATGATAATGAAATGAATAATCTAACAGAATCTACGGACATTCTGTTAAAGTATGTATATTGTATATTTGGGAAGCCCTTTATAGCATTTTGTGTTCTGTAATATCTTTTGTTTTCCAAATTTGTTTATTATTAGGAAATTTGTGAAGACTCAAAAATAGAATTCTTACGAGTGAAATAAAAAATGAATTTATAGTTCATTTAATGAGACAAGTAAAAATAACAAAAACAATCAGGGACATTTTTTGAGAGCTGTCAATTATCATAGCATGCATTGCAACTTCCACTTGTTTCCATCTATTCCTGATACAGTGACATCCATAAATATGCATGTATAATACAAAATTGAATAAGTTTTTCAATATCGAACTTTATTTTCTTTTAGGTATTAGAAAGTTTAGTTCACTGTACATATAATGTACGAAAATTAAAAACATTTGCTATTATATCGAATTTATAAAGACAAAATTAAAGAGTACGGTTATTATTTATTGTTTAGTTTTTAATGTGTATTTTATAAATCAAACGTTTAGAATTATAAAAAACTGTTGACTGTTTCCCCAAACAGAATCACATTCTATGTGATTTTGTACATATTTTATACATTAAACTATTAGAATATTCTATTTTACGTGAGTTACATTGCTGCTTAATATTGCAAATTTTTATCAAAATTACGTATTTAAAAACTCCATTTCATGAAATTTTATTCATTTTATACTTTTTTACAGTATTGTGGCAGATCCTTGTTTTTTTGTACTCAATTCGCTGCACTGTGCATTTTCCGTGTCCATGTACACAGTATACATAGCATAATTTTTTGGTTTGTTTACTACGAACTTTTATCTGGCTAGTTTCTCCACTATTTCAACTATTTTCGAGTTCGCCGGGCGCCAGTTCTACAAAGAAAGACTTTTATAACAAGTTCCACCCATTTCGGAAGTTCCTCTTACTCAAACCAAACGATAACGTTCCGAACTAAAACAATGACAAAAGAAACGGTGCGGCTCTCCGCGTCGCACCGGAAACGTNTGGATTTATTGGAAGATATTTATAAAAATAATTTTGTAATGAAAAGGTAAAAAATTGCCGACGTGACCTGACGTTGTCGTTCTTACTCATCGGCTTAACTAATATGGTTAAGCCTGCTCTTTGAACGAACGTAAAAGTGTTTTTGCCCGCCTTTCTCATTCAACGTACGGCCCGCGCGAAAGTGCTACGTCTATAGGTCGCATACTAAATAAAAAATTTTCACCTTCTGGCGTGCGGAAACGCGTCCACTTTCACGGCCACTTCCGAAACGTGTATTCGAGCCGTAACTCTTTTCCTTATCCGTCATTTTCGTTCCGCTTACCGATTTTAATCGTTAAAGAGCTGGGATAGCCGCGTGACTTTTCTAA
Source organism: Ceratina japonica (assembly GCA_019453355.1). NCBI lineage: Eukaryota > Metazoa > Arthropoda > Insecta > Hymenoptera > Apidae > Ceratina > Ceratina japonica. The sequence continues at coordinate 21,961 of SMSR01010891.1, read as the reverse complement.
CGTTCGCCGATAAATCGACGTCTATTCCTCTAAAAAAATCCCATACTATTGAAAAAAATAAAATTGTCCTCTAAATCTTCTGAGCACTTTTATCTGCAGAAAAGTTATGTGCACTATTTAATCTGTCCATCGAAACCAAATAACGTTTGAAACATTTCGTCCTATTTAACAAAATACGGAAGCTATTCACAGGCGGATTAGGTGACTCAATCTTTATATAATTTCGTCTATAAGTTAAAGTAAAAGTTAGTGTAAAATTATGTTGCGTTTTGAAGGAATTAATAAATTCGTTCATGCGCGTGAATTGACAAACGTGCACAGAAATAAGTGTATAAGAAATGTCCGTGAACGTAGTGTTAATCACGTTTTCGCGTTCATCTTCAGATAATTGCTCTCCTCGGATCCATTTACATTCTGTTCCGAAAGCCAGTCGAAGGGCGATTTACATCTTCCCAGCGTTTCCAGGCTGTCAATCGCGCACGGCGAAGGTGAGGGCGAAAGAAGACAGTAAAATACGAGGAAGGTACCGTGGAGGAAAGGCCGGGGATGAAAAGGAGAGCCCAGCCCCGTAGCTCCGTAACGTACCGATTTAATGGAGCGAGGCGGACTTGATAACGGGCAACGGGGCGTTGCAAGATTTATTAGCGTCTCGCGATGCGGATAATATCTCACCTACTCGGCGGGCGAGCGTCGGAACAGACTCTCTGGCCTGTCTGAATTATTCGCGAGACGGAAATTAAGGCTCAAGCCCCGGCTGTCTTTTAATCTACGCGCTAAACGGTCTCGTGCCGTTTCCATCTCGGTCTTCTCCTATTCCGTTCGCTGAGTCGATTACCCGCTGACCGATATGTCCAAGAAATTTCATTCATACGTGAATATCACGCATGCACGAATCATGAACCATTTACCTTTCAAAATGATTCTATCGCGATTCATTCCTGACGATCAGATATTGGCAGATAGTGTTGTTTACTGGGTGTCGCAAAGAAATGTATACAAATATACGTACATACAGTAAATGTTTAAATAATCGTAAAGTCCACGTGACGGTGAATGTATATATGTATAGTAAATATTGAAATAAACATAAAGTCCATGTAATGATAAATGTATGTATAGTAAGTGTTTAAACAATCATAAAGCCTATGTAATGATAATGAAATGAATAATCTAACAGAATCTACGGACATTCTGTTAAAGTATGTATATTGTATATTTGGGAAGCCCTTTATAGCATTTTGTGTTCTGTAATATCTTTTGTTTTCCAAATTTATTTATTATTAGGAAATTTATGAAGACTCAAAAATAGAATTCTTACGAGTGAAATAAAAAATGAATTTATAACAATCAGGGACATTTTTGAGAGCTGTCAATTATCATAGCATGCATTGCAACTTCCACTTGTTTCCATCTATTCCTGATACAGTGACATCCATAAATATGCATGTATAATACAAAATTGAATAAGTTTTTCAATATCGAACTTTATTTTCTTTTAGGTATTAGAAAGTTTAGTTCACTGTACATATAATGTACGAAAATTAAAAACATTTGCTATTATATCGAATTTATAAAGACAAAATTAAAGAGTACGATTATTATTTATTGTTTAGTTCTTAATGTGTATTTTATAAATCAAACGTTTAGAATTATAAAAAACTGTTGACTGTTTTTTTATACATATTTTATACATTAAACTATTAGAATATTTTATTTTACGTGAGTTACATTGCTGCTTAATATTGTAAATTTTTATCAAAATTACGTATTTAAAAACTCCATTTCATGAAATTTTATTCATTTTATACTTTTTTAAAGTATTGTGGTAGATCCTTGTTTTTTTGTACTCAATTCGCTGCACTGTGCATTTTCCGTGTCCATGTACACAGTATACATAGCATAATTTTTTGGTTTGTTTACTACGAACTTTTATCTGGCTAGTTTCTCCACTATTTCAACTATTTTCGAGTTCGCCGGGCGCCAGTTCTACAAAGAAAGACTTTTATAACAAGTTCCACCCATTTCGGAAGTTCCTCTTACTCAAACCAAACGATAACGTTCCGAACTAAAACAATGACAAAAGAAACGGTGCGGCTCTCCGCGTCGCACCGGAAACGTTGGTTTTCCATCCGTTTCTCCTTTTTAATATTTCTCCGGCGCGCGGAATGAAAAAGTTTGTTTGCCGCGGAAGTTTTGCATCGCGAGTACTTTAATTCTCTCAGGAACGGATATAAAATGTAAAATGCTTGGCTGTTGCTTCCGTCTTTAAACTTCTCATTCTACGCGCATAGATATCAGGCGTAATTAATTAACGAAAGTCGCTTAAAACGTTCTTTACGAACAGGTAATCTGAGTTTTTCTAAGTAATCTGTACTGTTCACTTAAATCAGTACTGAATACGTATTAAAAAAAGAAGAATTAATCCTCGCGTCTAAGAGAGCGCTCTCATTTATTATAGTAAACGTTACAATTTCTACTCACTGGCTTAAGATTGCATACACAATTATAGAAAAAGGTGCAGCGACTAAAACAGAAATTTAGACATTTACTATAATTACTGTGCGTCTGAACAAGCTTATTTTTAATTACACAGCAAAAAACATTGTGGCCTATTCTAATGTGTCCACAAATTCGAGAACTATGTTCCTTCCAGTATAACTATTTACTAAATTAATGCAAGCTTGAACGAAAGCTTGCATTTTGAGAAGATATAATAATTGAAAGTCTGTTTACTATAAACCTTGACCAAAAATTTGTCTCTCGCACAATGTATGACACACGTTTATCCACGATTTCACAGTAATTATTCCCCAAAGGTGTTTCGATCTTGAAATTAATGTCGCGCTGGACATATAGATCATTAGTTAATATTTGTCGTCACGGTGCGTATCCCATTCATCGGTGTCCATAACGTGTGCACGTTTACGGTCGAATATCACGGCGAAAAATAAATTTGCGGTTGATCATAATATGTCGCGCCGGACTCGGCGCAATATGCGTTACGATGCATTATTAATTGCCGGGGAGAGTTAAAATTCATCGATCGGTTTAATCGTCTACGTCGGAACGGCACGTCGCCGGTGTTTATTGTAATAACCGTAGGTCACCGCGAGACGCTGATGGCCATTTACAATTTTAAACGATCGCGTTATTGATATAAAAAATTAAATGGATCGTATCGCGAAACGTGGAAACACCAGAAACAATTTTCATTGGAAAATCGTTGCGCACCTGACGGTATTTACATACTTACATAAAATTTATGGGAACATTTACCGAATATGTGCATCTACACAACGCAATCTATACATTAAATTGTGCGTGTGCATACGTGGAATTTAATGTTTTTTTTTTTTTATTTATGAGAAGGTGTTTCACAGATGAATATAGATGTTCGTTTGTTCTGCTGGCCTACTGATATTTTGGCTGAAGCGTATGGTCAAAGAAAGCTTCAGCGGATGCAGAAACAGTTTTTATCCACCAGGCAGTCTCTAATTTTATAAATTTGGCAACATATTTTTCAAGCTGATACTATAAATGTTTTATTTCGCATAAAGAATCGCAATTTACTAATTATGATATAATAATCTGCAGATTTTACTAGAAGCTGGTCGGAACTTTCAAGATTTTCTGTGGATGCGAATTCTGAAAGTTTTAAATTGAATTTATCCCCAAAATAATCCATCAGGTAGCCTCGATCGACCGTGGCAAAGCGCTTTATTCAAAGTACATAACAAGGAAACCTGATCTAATGCATACTACATACATACGCAAATGACGGGGTTGTATTCTGGGCGTTAAGGAAACCTATTATTAAATGCCATGTAGCGTAGCCTCAGGTGCGCCAATTTCTGCACTGCATTACCAACTCTGTTACGCTAAATTCTAAAGCATACTACGACTTCAGAAGCGCAGCCGGGTAAGAAACAATTAGGCAAGACAAGGAAATGTAATTGAAACTACCAACCAAACTTATACGGGATCCAGAGGGACTGCTACTGCTCTACCGGGAACCGTGAATTGATTAACTTTCGTTATGTAACTCAGCTAGTTTATGCAGATTTGTAATGTACAGTGTCCGATAGTGCAAAATGTAATTAAAAGAATAACGATTTCTTAATTGGAATATAATGACACAAAATATTTCACAAGTATACGGAGTGTCCCAGAAAAAATGGTAGAACAAAGTTATTACTCTTCAACCAAACCAGAAAATTTTCGTTTCGTTTCGTTTTAGCACTCAACGCCCAATAAAAAGCGGTTTCGATGACAAATTTTTTCCCTCAGAAAAAATCTCGTTGCCATTTTTTCCGGTTATTCAGTTTATTTGCCGAAGGCTAGTGATTCTGTTGGTGTTTCCAAAAAACCACGCCTCATTTTACACTTTGTCAATTGTTGTTCAGAAACACTTCCAGAATCATTCCTCTTCGGTTATAAAATTTTTTCTGGAACACCCTGTGCAGTATCCAATAGCATAAAATGTAATTAAGAGAATAATAATTTTTAATTGAAATATATGGTCCGACGTTATAAAATGTAATTAAAGGAATGATGGTTCTTAATTGGAATATAACGATGCGAAATGAATATGGTATTTGACGAGCACGGAAATTTCATTTACACATCAATTCACCCAATTGTCCATTTTAATGTTATTTTAATGATCGAGAACTTTGCTTACTTACTGATCAGTGGAGCCGTTTTTAACCACAAAAAAAAAATATGTAAATTGATGATAAAGTGAAAAAGAATTAACTGTTGATTAAGGTAACACGTTTTTTTAATTCTAATCTGTAATCAGCATTGATAATTGCTGTAAATACATGTCTTGATTTAAAAAGTACAATATGAATATTTACGGTCCTATATGTATTACATAACTTCCACAACCTCGTATGTATTATGTATTATATATAAAAATGATTTTAGGAAAACCTGAATTGAGGGAAATGTCAGGATTGAAAAAACTTGAAAGGAAAATCGAAATAAAAGCTAAGCCAGCAACTGAGCTAGATCCATGTTCAGTGGAATTCAATACAGGAATAGAATTTAATAGGATCTCTAAAAAAAAGTATAGGAATTTTCCAAAACCATTTCTTTTGCGCCATTGATAGCGTACAGGGATTAAATTAGTTCGTGCTACTTAGTACGTGCTGCCTTTTTACTTTTGACTGCACGTGTTTTGTTTTATGCATGCATTGCGTTCTATCGATTTTGCCGGTTGGTAAAAAGAAAGAATCGCCTATCTCGCACCGTACTGTACGAGCAATTTTTGTGCACGAACTTTCATTCAGTTTAACTCCGCGTCCCTGCTAAATTAATCCCTTGCTCAAATTAATTAGTCGCCGCTTTGATAAATTAGTGCCCGACATACTACTAAAACGGTGAATGCTGTTTCCGCGTTGCGTACACCTACGCTCGTCGAATTAAATTAATGCACACTTTACGAACTGCAAACGCCGGCCGTATTACATCTAGTCTAGTTTCCTGTCACCTGTAGTTTCTTTAAATCCGTCTCAGGACGTATTTCTCTAAATTAGTTAAACGAAATTCAAATCAATTCAGTCAAAGATCAAACTTTCAGACGTTACATTTTCTCGTACATTCATATATTATTAGCTGTATTTAATTATCATAAAAATATAACTGTTTTGAACAATTTTTTTAATTATGTGTAGTATATAAGTTTTTGTACAGTGAATTTTTATAAAGTACTATAAATCATTGTAGTGGTTCATCACTGTTTTCATGTATGATTTGTGGTAGATCAGTAATCATCGGACTGCCTGATGGTTCCAGGAACAAACGCACATCAAGAGCAACAGGGCAAGCAATGACACGATAAAGACGAATTTAAATTCTTTGCATTTCGGATGTGCATTATGCAGAACTCATCCATAGTGAAACATTTCCATTTCCATTTCGAACGTCCAAGACGTCTACCGACGATTGAACTGGTACAGATAGTTTTCATCATGGATGAGCCACAATCAGACTGTGGATTTTATAAACTAGGCAAGAGGAGATAAAGAAATGCTTTGTTTTAAAAAATATACAAAATTTAATTCAAGTGATCTGAAAATTAACTTCTGTAACTGATAGAAAATTTTTTGATAGAAATCCGCAGTCCAATCGCGGCACACATACAACGTGCAAAAGTCTAAGTTAAGCTCAACCTTAAGGAGAACGAAATTGTTTGACTCACATGGGAAGCTGACTGGAGGATGAGACTGAGCGTTGTGCGCGTTGTGTGGGTGTCTAGGGGTGGCGGCGCGTTGCCTACAGAAACAGAGGGTAACCGTCGTGACCATGCCCGCGACGCACAGGATCAGAAAAACTAGCGTGACGGCGAACCAGATCGTCTGCATGCCCAGGATAGTCGACGCCTCGGAATCTGCAACGTAAACATTATTTTCATTTCGTTTTGTTTCTTTCGTTCGTCTGCCAAATACCTACGCGTTGTTTCGTCCTTTTGTTCGATTGATATACAAGGAAACGATTCATAAACGGTGATTCTTTTGAAACGATGTATTTCAAATGACGAGTGACACGATTGCTGTCAATGGGAGTATTTGCTTTGTCCTTTTATTTAGAGGCGCCACGTGGCGGTTCATCCTGCCTGGCAAGTGTCAGGTCAACCAAGACCGGAGGAGAATTATTCCCCCGAGCGTTGCTTTCTACGAACACGGGAACCAACACAATAACCGTTCTGCGACGATGAGACGCGCACGCAGTTTCGTTGAATCGAGAGATCGATAGCGAGCCGCGTCTATCCTTTTATCGTTACAGATTGACACGATGTTGTGCCCTGGGTGAAAGACATTTTTCCTAACGGCGTGCGTAAAATTCGATTTGACGCACGAAGGTGCGTGCGTAAAATACCACATTATCGCACGCATTCACTTAGCGTGCGTAAAATATATTTAGCGTGCGTAAAATATATTTAGCGTGCGTAAAATATATTTAGCGTGCGTAAAATGAAATGTGTAGTAATACGTGAAATTGTATTCGCAACTCAATTCACATAAGTTATCTGTCACACGCAAAAGTATAACCGCAACATCCTACCGCTCCACATTGAATTTTACGAACTCGTTAGGAAAAATACTATACGCAACTCGTGCGTAAGGTGATCATCGCACTCGTCTCAGTTGTCGACCTCGCTTCGCTCGGGCGACAAATCCGACTCGTGCGATAATCACCTATTTTACGCACTCGTTACGTAATCTACTATTACTCGTAAGCGTTTATGGTTTAACGTTTAGGAGGTATTTTATCGGTACAAATATATATTATATATAATAACAATAGTTTGTACTTTATTGTATCTACACACAAGAGAACCTCATTATACGCTATTTCGTCTGCTGCTTATTGTACCGATAAAATACCTTCTGAACGTTAAACCATAAACGCTTACGAGTAAAATATCTTTCATCCAAGGCACAACATCATTCTATAATATACACTTAATGTATTTTTATTTGTATATATATTATATAATAAAGTATTTAAATTTAAGAGTTTGAAATAAAAGAAAGTATACCTAACATTCTATGTATTTTTTCTAATTGGCCTTTAGTACAGGTTTAGTATAAATATAGTTTATGAACAAGATTAATCTACTTTTATGACGCAAATCTGGACTCCCTATTTTATTAGGGAATATGTACTCGACAGACAATATTATCAGAACCATGGATGTACGAATAGACCGTGAGAGCATTGGAGGTACTCGTAGGTGGGTGCATCGACGCAATGGAAAGAAAACATTTCAAAAAAAGAGTTTACCATCCTTGTCTAACGCAATTATCAGGGCATGAACATATATTCAAACCAGAATTAACAAGCACTGCTGCATATGCGCGGTTACGCAAAGAAAGAGATTATTATTTGGAAATTTTCTCTTTTTCGTTCCTGCTATCTATTTTTATATGTCAATGGTTAGCACTAGAATTATTGAATGAATAAGAATTTATTTATGCAATTATAGACATTTTTTATTTTTCCAAATTTTTAATATAATATAAAATTGTTTATTGAACAAGAAATGAAGAATACAAGACATTTTTTTATTGTACATGAAATATTGTTAAACAACAGAAAAATGAAAAAATAATAAATTTCCTCGTCAGGAAAAAACTAAAACTAGACTATGTCACTGTGCGTAAATAAAAATCATGATACTGCGTAGGGACCAACTTTTTGTTCATGAGTGATTTGAGATTTAATTACTTTTCTCTAATAACATTATTTTAATAGTTGAGTCACGTTGAATTCGATCGATGAAGTATAAGTTTCTCCTATCGAGCCTATCGAATACTTATTTCCTAATAATCTATATGTCCTTAAGTTTCATAAACAGACGTGCTGCTAACTCAAAATTATATTAGAAAAAGGCGCGTATAAACGTTGCCTTTTCAAGCGCACGATGAGATTATTGTATTCTTCAGCAGTCGGCTAAGTTAATACGTTTCTGAACGCTCAGCTGAATTATCGTGTTTTGCCTCATGTAATAATAAAACATTTGATCCTTAATTGCAAATGTTTATAATTAATAATCGCTGACATAGACAGTCCACATTATTAACGAACATCGGGTGAAGTCAAATTGTTATATTTAATCAATATTTATTATTCCCTAATTAAAAATACACGGGAATATAATGTTCATTTTATCGTAACAATTGCGATGTCTGCATTGACGGGCTGACCTGAAAATGTCGCGCGTCCGCATAATATTCACGTGAAACTGACTGGCTGTAACAATTAGTGAACACGACCGACCGGATGATTAACTTTTGGATGAGTTCATTTAATAATACGTACTCAGTACTCCTTGTCACGACTACGCGCGATGCTCAGTTCGCGAATTCCTATGCAAACAATAATCGATAGCTCTGATATTAAAATAAATTTTCTGCACAGAAGAAATCGACGATATCCGGGGGAAGAGAAATTGATTAAAATACTTCCCTTGAAGTGCGACGCACCCTCGCCCAAAATATTCGCTTTTTCTATCGCTTTCCTATAGTTCGCCCCTGCCCCCCTTCCCCCAAAATTCCCTCTTCCATGACATCACAAAAGATTGTTATTTCACGGTAAATAAAGTCTACATACAAAAATTAATAAACGAAAAAACGAATCAAGATCTCTTACAGATACAATAAAAAATTAGGCAAATATTAGAAACGGATCAGAGCCAATGAACAAAAACTTGGCACAGCAATTTGAGCGAGAATACGAGGATCCGTCGGTGTTCGATAACAAATCAATTTGCCCGGAGCGNGAGATTTAATTACTTTTCTCTAATAACATTATTTTAATAGTTGAGTCACGTTGAATTCGATCGATGAAGTATAAGTTTCTCCTATCGAGCCTATCGAATACTTATTTCCTAATAATCTATATGTCCTTAAGTTTCATAAACAGACGTGCTGCTAACTCAAAATTATATTAGAAAAAGGCGCGTATAAACGTTGCCTTTTCAAGCGCACGATGAGATTATTGTATTCTTCAGCAGTCGGCTAAGTTAATACGTTTCTGAACGCTCAGCTGAATTATCGTGTTTTGCCTCATGTAATAATAAAACATTTGATCCTTAATTGCAAATGTTTATAATTAATAATCGCTGACATAGACAGTCCACATTATTAACGAACATCGGGTGAAGTCAAATTGTTATATTTAATCAATATTTATTATTCCCTAATTAAAAATACACGGGAATATAATGTTCATTTTATCGTAACAATTGCGATGTCTGCATTGACGGGCTGACCTGAAAATGTCGCGCGTCCGCATAATATTCACGTGAAACTGACTGGCTGTAACAATTAGTGAACACGACCGACCGGATGATTAACTTTTGGATGAGTTCATTTAATAATACGTACTCAGTACTCCTTGTCACGACTACGCGCGATGCTCAGTTCGCGAATTCCTATTCAAACAATAATCGATAGCTCTGATATTAAAATAAATTTTCTGCACAGAAGAAATCGACGATATCCGGGGGAAGAGAAATTGATTAAAATACTTCCCTTGAAGTGCGACGCACCCTCGCCAAAAATATTCGCTTTTTCTATCGCTTTCCTATAGTTCGCCCCTGCCCCCCTTCCCCCGAAATTCCCTCTTCCATGACATCACAAAAGATTGTTATTTCACGGTAAATAGAGTCTACATACGAAAATTAATAAACGAAAAAACGAATCAAGATCTCTTACAGATACAATAAAAAATTAGGCAAATATTAGAAACGGATCAGAGCCAATGAACGAAAACTTGGCACAGGAATTTGAGCGAGAATACGAGGATCCGTCGGTGTTCGATAACAAATCAATTTGCCCGGAGCGTATTCCATTTGAAATATGAAAAGACCCATTCCGGCGCGGCGCTCGGTGAGGGCGGATTGTCTAAAATGAATCGGCGGTAATTAGAACTTACTGGCACAGAGGGTGGAGGTAGCCTCGTCGGAGCCGTCGCCGCAGTGATTCACGCCGTCACAAAGCAGGTCCGTCTCGATGCAGAATTCGTTCTGGGTGCATCGGAAGTCCTTGCAGGTGTGCTCTGGAAAATCAAGGAAACATTCACGGTTAGATATGTCCCCGGCGACTGGATGAGAGCTCATACGATTAAATTACCCCTTCGAATTTGCGCGAGCTTTCATAGACTCCGGATGCGAAAATGAACTCGTCTGTAGATGCAGATATAAATAAAAAACCTGACAGATAATATATGATTCAACAGATATATTTAATGACCTCAGCCGAGTTATCGGTCGCAAGCAATTTTTTTCACGTCTTACACGACATACTAATTGTCTATGGCGATTCTGATTGTTTATTTAACTATTATCGTTATGTAAAGATAACTATATAATTATTCCGCGTCGCTTTCTTATGTATATTAACTAAGCGGTGTCAAATAATACCATTTGAAATTTTCGCCTAAAATTATTATTATTAATTGTTTTCCTCCGATTTAAATAATTAATTTAATAACTAGTACACGAAAAGTCAAAAATTTAATTGGGGAAAGAGTTTTAAATTGATAATAATAATTTTAAGCAAAAATTTCAGGTGTCTCTTGACACCGTTAGAAATAGTGTGAAAGTTCTAACCAGTGAAATAAATAAATAATAGAATACACTATGAAGATACCCGAGCTACGAGGATTCAACTTTGAATTTCGCTGAATGCATTATACATCGAGTGTAACCTTCCCGCTAATCTAACTCGATTAGGGAAAACAAATTGGTCGCCGTGACCTCGTTACACATACAATTAGTTTCACGCGTTAATATTAACGAGAGTATCAAGCTTAATATGAACGTGTCATTTGAATAATTGTGGCGATGCCTGTACGACCGTCGCGTCGATGACTGGATCCTGCATTGATTGATTGCTCTACAACCACTAAGCATCCTATATACAATTATAATACGTATAAATAAGACAATTAAACTGGGTCGAATATTAAAGTTTCATGCCATTGGAAAATAGTAAAAATAATCTGATGTGAACGAGAAAATGAGTACAGATTCTTGTAGAAGAAGATTGAGGTTACTGTGATAAAGCTTACTGTATAAAATTTTAATACGTATAAATAAGACAATTAAACTGGGTCGAATAAGGAAATTTCGTGCTATTGGAAAATAATAAAAATAATCTGGTGAGAAGGAGGAAATGAATGTAGCTTCCCTCAGAAGAAGCGTAAGTAAAGCGAAGAACATATAGTGGTCAATTGTTCTCTGATCGGAATGGGAACTATAACTTTGGCCGATCATAACAAAGTGGTCGTCGAAGAGAACGGAAGGCGGAGAGCAAGAGGGCGGGAACGGGGACGAGGTAACGATTCCTCTGGTCCCAGTTCGCAATTATAACTCTCGTAAGGGGGCCGAGGCTGCCGATCCGGAATCGAAGGTAATAAAAGGGGAGACCGGAGGTTTAAAGGATTGGAGGCGCGAGAGAAACGGTCCGAAAGAAAAAGCGGGTACGCGACGCGACGGGACGCGATGCGACGGCGGCGGCGGGCCGTTGCGACGTCCACGGAGAGGAGCGTAATTTTCTATAATTTAATAGCTGAAATTCCCTTCGCCTTTATCTTTTCCCTCTCGCTCTTCCGTTCGGCCAGGTTTGAGCCATTTCACCGTTTCCGGGGTTTAAAATGAGAGAATCGGGAAAAAGAAAGAGGAAACGAAAGGGGACGGGGAAAGGGTGAAACGCGGCGTGTTTCATCGTGATTAAAAAGATCGAATGCCCCCGTCTACAAATCTCCCGCGATATCCCGACGTTCGATCGAACGAATTTATCCGTCGCGAGGGCCAATTACCCCGAGACAGTCTCTGAAATTCGAGCTACCGTCGTTACTTCATTCACTTATTCACCTACCTATTACAATTTTCAGTTTTTCATTTCTTCAGAATTTTTTTCGACTTTTAGCAGATTAGCAGATTTGCCTTCATTTGTCTATGAGACTTTTCCTATTGGCTCGTATTTAATCTCTTATACTCAGCCTACGACCTGAGACCTTGGAATAAGTCGATTTATATTTCTTTCTTATTTTTAAAATGCAGTGTGTACATGCCCCATATATATTTAATTATTCCACAGATGCAAATTAGAATAAGCAGTGTGTATCACAAAGTTTGCCATTCCGAAATCGGCTGGATCCTTTTACCCAGCAATATATGGCAAGCGATAATGTGAATGTGGTTAAGAGTGCTAGTACGTACTTGTTAAGTAAACTGGAACGTAGCAACGAACGATAACGTCCTGTTAATAACACTGTAGACTTATACTTGCAAACGCTCCGGGCATACGCACATGCCGTTTGCGTAGCGAACAGCGGTTAGCGTTAACAATCGAATCCCGCGATCGATTAGCACCTTTCATCGTGGATGAGCTCGCTCAAACGAACCGCTCCCGAGCTTGAAACGAAATTGAATACCCGCTGTTGCTCTCTTTGGAGCTGTTCCGTGCGATTGTTGCTGGGCCGGTTCCTTCGGGGAATGATTCAATTTTGTTTAAAACAACTCACTTTTAATTAGTTTCTGAACAACGAACGCGAGGAAAGAACGAAGAGCAACGCAAAAGTGAATAACGCGTTTATCAGAGAAATGTACTTTGCTATAAAAATACAAGGATACTTTCTAAGGCGTTATTAAAAGTTCCCGAAGTCTGATAATTGTAGAAATAATTCTACGGCTCCTGACACAAAAGCCTGGACGATGTTTAAGAGATATAGATCATTTCGTACACATATATAAGATCCGGATGCATATACCCCGGAATCGGTCTAATTTATTTACACAATTTACGAGGTTTCGAAACTCGAACCCCGTGCCGGACTTTTAAGTGGGGTAGTTCCTGAGTCCATAATACACCATAGAAAGTCAACGAGCCCCCAGCGGAGTCTTCCGTTGGTCGAATCGCAATCGCGGTGAAATATAGTCCTGCTGAGAACTCTATTCACGTTCGAAGTTTCAGATTACCGCCCAATGAAATATGAACGCACCCAGTTTTTACTAATCCACATTGAAATTGACGGATGACGTCATAATAGAAATTCCCGATGATGAAAGACCCGTAATTAATTTCGCAGTTTTTACGAATGACATCTTGAATTCGGGATATTTGCTCGTCCACTCGACTCGAATTTCGGGGATTTTGTTTTACGGGGTCGCGCGGAAGTAAACGCGTCCGTGTTTTATATCGAGCTTGATTTTACGAGCCGTGTTGATTGAATATTCGCCGCGCTCTGCTCGGCACTCGCAAAGTCTTACAATCGGACTTGTTCCCCTTTTCGACGGATCGTAGCGCGACGCGTTGTAAAAACTTTGATAGAGTCGACGAGGATCGATTACTCGAGCGCGAGCCCCGGATAATTGACGCGCCAAGTTAAACAGAGCTTTAAAAACGTCGAAGCGTACGGATTGCCGGCACGCGAGAGCGTTCGTTTTACGTTCGTGACAGAAGTATTTACTCACCTTTCATTGGGAAGCGAGGCGATTCTCGCGAACGAACGCAATAAATAAGGCAAACGTAAAATCGTATTGCCGGATCAGAGGATCCAGTCAATTTCGGAATGGAACGCTCTGCGATACACAGACTGCGTTTTATTCTAATTTACGCGTCTGTAGGATAATTAAATATGGGTTATATAAAAAGTAAGAGCTATATACCCAACTCGTATTTGAAGAATATTCTGGATGTATATAAAAACGTTTAGAAATTCTTGAAACGTGAACAAAACACAGTTTTTACTATATAAATGAAATTATCAAAGTTGGGTTCGATTCACTTCACCATTTGAAAATTATAGCAATTTAAAGTTTGCACATTTTAACACTNTATAGTCCTGCTGAGAACTCTATTCACGTTCGAAGTTTCAGATTACCGCCCAATGAAATATGAACGCACCCAGTTTTTACTAATCCACATTGAAATTGACGGATGACGTCATAATAGAAATTCCCGATGATGAAAGACCCGTAATTAATTTCGCAGTTTTTACGAATGACATCTTGAATTCGGGATATTTGCTCGTCCACTCGACTCGAATTTCGGGGATTTTGTTTTACGGGGTCGCGCGGAAGTAAACGCGTCCGTGTTTTATATCGAGCTTGATTTTACGAGCCGTGTTGATTGAATATTCGCCGCGCTCTGCTCGGCACTCGCAAAGTCTTACAATCGGACTTGTTCCCCTTTTCGACGGATCGTAGCGCGACGCGTTGTAAAAACTTTGATAGAGTCGACGAGGATCGATTACTCGAGCGCGAGCCCCGGATAATTGACGCGCCAAGTTAAACAGAGCTTTAAAAACGTCGAAGCGTACGGATTGCCGGCACGCGAGAGCGTTCGTTTTACGTTCGTGACAGAAGTATTTACTCACCTTTCATTGGGAAGCGAGGCGATTCTCGCGAACGAACGCAATAAATAAGGCAAACGTAAAATCGTATTGCCGGATCAGAGGATCCAGTCAATTTCGGAATGGAACGCTCTGCGATACACAGACTGCGTTTTATTCTAATTTACGCGTCTGTAGGATAATTAAATATGGGTTATATAAAAAGTAAGAGCTATATACCCAACTCGTATTTGAAGAATATTCTGGATGTATATAAAAACGTTTAGAAATTCTTGAAACGTGAACAAAACACAGTTTTTACTATATAAATGAAATTATCAAAGTTGGGTTCGATTCACTTCACCATTTGAAAATTATAGCAATTTAAAGTTTGCACATTTTAACACTTCTTCTTATGGAAAATTCATAAAATTCCACTTCAAATCCTATTTAAACCTTGAAAAAACGTTACCAGAAACTCCAATTTTTTTCTATATATAGTAAAAAGTATGTAATTAATTAATATACAAAATTTGAGATAAGGACCAATTGTGGGATCAAATTGTTATGACGGTTTACGCACGATGCGTGTGTCGCAAGGTCAAAATGTGGTGGCCTAACTTAGATGTATAGATCCACAGTAGAATTTTCGATGGGAATTGGGTTGAACCATATAGCTAACACCGGAAGCCACAAGGTGAGTTTGCGTGGATAAACCGATACATGGTTAACACCACACGCCATACAGTAGGTGAAATCGTGCGGACAAACTACTAGCACGCTGTGACATAACATAGATACTCCTACTGGCTATGCAGCACTTAATACCGTTTGATTGATGAGCGTTGATAAAGAGAAAAGTTCAATTATTGGTATTTCAATATTAATTACGTAATCGAACCTATTTTTCAATATGATGTCATGATCGTATAAGTATATATGTACAAATCAGAAGTCGACGACCAAGTAATAGCATGTGAAAACTAGTAAAACGGGAATTGTAAACATTTTTGCCATAGTTAACACTATTTCTACCGGTGTCAAAAGGTACCTTCTGAATATTTTTGCTTAAAATTATTATTCATAATTTAACACTTTCCCAATCAATTTTTCAATTAAATTTTCATCCAATTAAATTTCGAACTTCTTTTACATTGGTTCTTGAATTAATTCATTCAATCGAGGATAGTGGATTAAACCAATGATAATTTTAGGCGAAAATGTCGAAAAGTGTCTTTTGACATAGTTTGGTAGAAATAGCGTTACGATCAAAACTGTGAACACGTTATATAAAATTCAATAATTCTGTTCAAATCGAATCAAACGTCTTTAGTTCTTTTGAATAGTCAGGTAGATGAGCTTATTAAATGACGTGTACAGAAGGTTGCGAACAAATTAGCCCTTTGCACTCGAGAGGTGAATCTCGCTCACCACTTTGTTTGGCGTGGAAATTCGATGCGGAACTATTTATGTTTAGTTTCTTTGAGTTTTAAGTAAAATTACAAAGACTAATATTTAAGAAGTTATCTTCGTAAAGGTGTAAAGATATATAAAATGTAAAAAAAACGTTTTATACGTTAATTTGTGTAAGATATTAAGTTAGAGATAAGAAATTCACCAAAAATGCAACAAAATATCTCGAGTTGCTGCTTCGTCCGTGCGAAAACGGCTTCGAGTGCAAAGGGTTAAGATTTGAAAAAATGATAAGGAAAAATGTGAAGTATTGCAAGGACATACTCCCATTGCACTTAAGTCAGCGGTTACATGAAGATTACAGTTCAAGATTGTGTTGAAGATTTGTGAACACCGGATCAAGTTAATGAAAAATGATTGGCTAACGAAACGAAAAAGAGAAGCAGCGAACTCTCCGGAAGTAACGTAGAGTTTCCTTCTCGCGGTTTTCGAAGCGCGTGGTCACTCGGGCTATTAATCAACGTGTCGCATACATCAGAATCTTGACGTTTACACGAATCATAGAGGCGAGCGGACGCGTGTCCAGGCCCGGGCGTACACTGTGCCGGTTCATAGGGAGTCCGGATGCATCGGGCAAATGCATAAACACATTAGTTGCTCGTAAACGGGGATTCCGTAGCGCAGCGATGGAATACCGGCGCGCACAGCCTGCGCTGCCGGAAACCGCCCCCGGGCACAAAGGTTATACCCGAAGCGTCGACTTGATGGATACGTACGGGATAGCGTCCCCGTGGAAATTATCCCATCGACCTAATTTCGCATTGTGAGTACTGCGTCGCTTCGCGCCTCGTCGTCACCTCGTGAAACGCGTGTACAAGAACGTAAGCTGCTCGCCGTTCGGACTAAGTAAATATTGATCAGCAGCTCGACGGTTCCTAGTAACGCGAATGTCCCAATTTCTACTCGGCCGAGCATGATTTCGCTATCAACATCAAAAAACAATATTATACGGTGTCCCAAAATAATTGATACACAATTTAAACAACCGTAAACTCCGCGTTTATTACAATATTGTATGTATAAAATTTCATTAAAAGGTACGTTTTCAAAATGTAATAAAATCTACAAACATTATTTAACAACTCGGGCTTTGTGCATTCCCAAGTCGTTTCCCATCGCTTTTTATGCTTATAGCAAATTGTACATTTCTCGTTGGACACGAGGTTATGATTACGAGTATCGTTCGTGATATCCACGTTTGGCATGAAATTATGATCACGAGTCTGACTCGTGACATTCATGTCTGGTAGAAAATTCTTATCACGAGTCAGACTCGTTAAAATACAGCAAGGGGTTAATAAAATAATGTGTATACATTTTTCTGTGGACACCCAGTAATTACCTTGTCGCGAACACACGCGATTAGCTTAGGAAACGGTGAACGCTAAATGGACATTAGCATTCGTAGCGTTTCGTTGTTAGTCCGTTTTGCAATTTTGGAACACGTGACGCACGACATTCCACGTTTTGACCGGCACTCGTCGACAAAATGGATTTTACATACCGAACCACGCGCTGTAGCGTCGCTTCAAAGTTAACAGCCGTGCGCCAATTGTTTTTACGATTTTTTGGTTTTTACGTTTGCTTAAATTTGCAATTATCGCTTGTATAAAAACTTTGTTTTTATGCCCACAAAAAATTGATTTGATTTCTACGTATTGTACATTTCTTCTAATATAATTGTAGTATTTTTATTATAAGTTTTATTGAAATATACGTCATTTCTGATCAAATTATTCCATGTTTGATTTGACTCGTAGTAACAGATTGTATGATACGAAACATACTAAGTACGTGCACGGTTTTTATTAAAACTTGAAGAATAAATGACATTCCATGTGCACCAACCGATTAATTCTTCAAACAAATTCTGTCTAAAGAGAAAAATATATGAAATAACTCAACGCTTGCAATTTTCTCGAGTTGGTCAATGAATATTCTACGAATGTCATTCCATAGAACGATGAAGACGTCCGTGTTTACGTAGAAATGATTTTTTCCAAACGAGTACCGGGACTGCCAGGGAATTATGCGGCCAATGAACGAAAGAGAGGGATTTCGGGGTGAAAAGAACAGCGTGCCAAAAGGGTGGAAGAGAAGGGGAGCGGGGCGAGCGCATAGTTGGCATATCTCGGAAAATGCGAATCGTTGAATTTGTACGACAAACAAACTGTGTTTGTTGGGTGTTCCCAAATAACTCGAAGAATGCGCGGAATGCGCAATGCTCGGCACTTCTTCCTAACGCGGCGAGGATCAGACTTTTTTATGTAACGATTTCTGCGTGAAAACCCCTAACGCGACAAAACTGATGAACATCAGCAGTCCTGAAAATGTTACCTCGTCCCAAAAGTTTCTGTCGGTATCAGCACCCAACATATTGTTCTAATTAGCTTGAAGTTGAAACAATTGATTCTTCATAATATTATTTAATTAGGAAGGAGATATTCCATCGACATAATGCTCCTGTCAGGGATAAATTGTAGTAAATCTAAAATAAACCTAAAACAATATTTTGTTATTAAACCCCAAACAGAGTGCAAGCAATATTTTATTATCAAATCCCAGACAACAAATTATGCTACTTCTGCAGGAATACAGAAACTTAATAAAGTAGAATGGATTGTAAGTAATTCATCAACACGACATGATTATTATTTATTCATAAAAGCGAGAGAAACTTCTGGGACGACGTAATACTTTAAAATCCTTTATCGATTTCTTGTAAAAAACCATCACGTTGAGTAAGAGAGCATCATTTGTAGCTGTACTTGACCTAATACTTGGATGCTGCGAGGGAATGAGAGCATCGAGTAAACCCGATGGGAACGTACCTCGAGGAAGCGCGGATCTGCGTTCTTTCATTGCGATGCGTCGTTCTTTTTTTCGTGCAAAATCTGAGTCAGACGAGGGTCCCGAACATGACGTTCCGTCGTCGTTTTCGGAGAAACTCCGAGTATCTACGAGCCGATGAAGTGGGAAATTGGAACGCGTCGTTCCCTACGCGCGGGTACGGCATGGCACGATAATTAAAAACAGTAAAATGCATCGGCGAGTCATAATTCAGAGAGCCATTGTTAGATTGGAACAGAAATCGAGAAAGAGATTTGTATAAATGAAACAAAGAAGATCTGTACGGGACGGGTAGTAGTGGTATTTGAAATTTCATTCGCTGACCGAAACAGGGACAGGAAAATGGATCGTTAAAATGGAACACGGAATTGAAGTCGCGGTGCGCTTTTAAACCTGCCGTGTTTCACAACGATGTCGATGACCTTTTTCAATCCGGCGAACAAATACGAGTCGAATGTACCCCTTTAACGACGCGAGGGTGCTGCGTAGAAACCGGAGCATCGATCTCTGTAAAATGCATGTTACAATATCAACAAACTCGGCTAAATTACCGTTCACCAGTTTAGACACGTCTGCCCATGAGAATCGTTACGATTGGCCAATATCAAAATTATTCATGTACCTGTTAAAAAAAAAATATAGTGCAAAACAGACTGTGGGATGAAACACACTAAATGCATGAGTTTGATTTAAAATCTCTCAATAAACGCAAACCTAATGCAGTTTTCCCTAAAGTATGAATAAATGAAACATAATCAAAAGAAACATTTGCATAAATGATAGTGATTTACGTGTAATAAGTAAAAAAATAAGACAGAAATATTATACAGTGTCAACAGTTTTTAAATTTACGAGTTAAACAGGGAATATGTTTTACGTACGTTCAAACACTTTTCAAGCTTTCCGTAGATACATATGTGCATATCATGCATACATATAAGGTGTTTTACGAAAATGGAAAAAGACAGTATCGCATTCGTTTTAACTTTCACGTGTCCAGCTGTCGTGCGGAAAACCAGAAATAACGTCTCCTGGGAGCATAATTTCCAACCGTCACGTTGAAAATTTTTCGCTCCTCCAGTCGACAATATTTTATAATCTCCAACGTCCCAGATTCGATCGTCCATACGTCGAAATCATTCGACACTAGGCTATTCGTAGCAAAAAAAAAAGCAAAAATACTGAATGACTGTGACATATAAAAACGACATAAATATTTTCACGATATTAACGTTTCAGCGAAAACGAACAATTTTTATCTGTTTTATATTTAACGAATTTCCTTACAAGAATTAAATAATTCCATGATGTAAACAATTTTTTCCCGGTATTATTCTAAGTATGATTCATTTTTTATTATTGTATTGTCATAAAATAAAAACGGGTGGAAGTGAAATATATAGTATTGATATTTTCTAAATGTAGGCAATAATAATAAATAAATGTATTTTCTAATTGTATGACAATATACAGAAACATGAATGCTTGAATTCTATTTTGTATTAAAAGGAACAACTCTGCATTTGGATAATGAACTTCGTCAAATTGTGATGCATCAAAGCGAACGTGATTCTGTAATTAAATGGCAAAACTAATACAGAGCAGCTCGGGAATTCTAGAAAGAACAGGACGCGGTCCGATGGACTGTTTATACGAAGATCAAGAAATTATTGGTCACAGAAGGGGACAGGAAATGAATAAAACATAGGATATTACTTGGCGATCGATTCGTCGTTAGATTATACCGTTTCCTACCATTTCCCTGGACGTAATAGCGTCGGAACACGGCGCGGCGCGAAGCAATCGGAATATTCGCATTGTAAAAGCCGTTAGCGACCATTAGTATATCGTTGCGAATACTAATCGATGAAATCAACAATGACAGGGGCCAGTTAGGCGGGTATTGACCGAAGCTTCGCTGTTTAACTTTCCTCGATCGCGTAATAATTTAATATTAGGCCAGCGAATCTGGCGCAATTCGCTGAACGCAGTGGATAAAATAAACCTGACCACTGCGACACAATGGTAGCAATGGTACAGCTGCCCAAAATGATTCCCGAACCACTTGGGATGCTACAACATGCAATAATGAAATTTTCATTATGCAGTATGAGTGTTATAAGTATTCCTCGTCTGCTTAAAATTGTCCGCGTGGTATTTATACGTAGTTTCACAGTGAAATACCTTAAACTTTGAATTTAACCTCAGATTTCAAATCCTGACGACACAGTGACGAAAAATGACATTTTTCATTATGCAACGTAAGTGCTATGAATATTTCTTGCCTGCTCAAAATTGTCAGTGCGATATTTATACCGTGATTTCACAGTCAAATATCTCGAACTTTGGACTAATTATAAGCTTCAGAATTAAATTTCTAACGAACACAGTGACGCAATTAAAAAAGACATAATCAAATAATTCATATACTTTCAACAGTATTTAAACTCAATTGCAATGCAAATGGATCCTAACTTAACTTAGATTAAAAGCTTGCTACCTTGCAGTCTATTTCAGTCGAATTCTTTAAATATTTCTGAAATCTGTTATTTTGGTTGCCATGAAAAGGAAATTTTACATTTTTAATTTCATTACACAGATTTTAATAAATCATAACACAAATTAAAGCTAGGAGCCTCAGGAATATAGACAGATCCTTCAGAAAACGATGAAGTATTACATAATGATAACGTAATAAATTCACTGATGGAGTCAAAAATAAGTCCTGACTATGAATGCCGGCCACTGTCTATCTATTTAGATTGGATAGAAGATTGGCCTGAAAATA
>SMSR01010882.1:0-10431 GCA_019453355.1 Ceratina japonica | reverse complement strand
AAATCGGTTCGCGAAAATAAGGAAGCACACTCCCGTCCATAAGTCGTAATAGAACAATTGCATCGAATAAACTTTAAAGATGTATTGACAATACAGTCAATAGTGTATGTACTTGTGTATGTAACCCATGCACATGATCGTGCATATACGTGTACCTCAATTCTATCATATTCTATAATATTCAATCTATATTTAATTCATAAGCTCCTTTAAATCCCATGAATGAGATTATTTTTTTAGAAACTTGTTCATAAACGAGACGATTCGATATGAACTTTTTTAAAGAGTTTCTTAAGGTTTTTTCTGGGTTATTTTCGAGATCAAAGTAAAATTTTCCTTGGATTACCATAAGAGTACATGCAAATTTTAAATCACTACGATTTTTTAAAAAACCCATAAATTGATTTAAAATTTCACAGGCAGCTTTTTAATAGTAATAGGAATCTATAATAACAAATTCAACGTGCTGGTTCCATCGCCCATACATCCTTAATTAAAATTTCTGAGGCACAATCGCCGCGCTCCTTCTTCATTTAAATGGCACACGTCTGTTATTCTCGCATTTCGTTCAGATCTAACATAGTCGACAATACCGCGTCGAAGACCACTGGTTGACTTATGGACAGGAGTGTACGCGTCTGAAATCGATGATATACGACTGCAATAACGATCGACGTCGGTGTTGTTCGACTCTTACCCCGTTCCCGGCGTTTCTTCTGCGGATCGCGTCGGTTTCCTCGCCGAGTCGATTCACCGGGTCTTCCGGCGGTATCAGACTCTTCGGCACCTGGGTCTCGTTGCTACCTATCAGAATTTCCTTCTGCGTGCTCAGTTCCTTCTTCACCGTGGGCACCCGCTTCGTTTTCGTACGGCCACCCGACTCTCCGTGGCTCCGTTCCTTTTTGTACTTGACCAGCTCCGCCACCTGCGATCACGCTTATAAATATTAAACCAGGAACTAGGAAAGAAGGGATGGAAGTAGGGAAGGAGATTGGATTGTGTCATGCGTTTCTTTCTCCCTCGGAAGAGATCATTACGAATTGAGATCGCGATACAGTCTGCGAGACGCGGTCTATAAATATTCTAATAGGAAGATTGGATTGCGTTCGGCTCGGAGGGAATGAAAATTGATGGTAGGAGGGATTCGCGGTTAAATGGAATTATTCGTGGGCGAAGCGTAGCGCTGCGACGTTTTTCCTAATGCAGTAAGTAAAACTAAAGAGACACGGGACGTGTGCGAGCCCCGGGAAACTGTGAAATACAGCGTTGCCCTTCGCCGGCGTTGTTACCTCGGCGAATAACACGGAATTTAAGAAGGCGACTACGACCGACGCCTAAAACGACGGAAATACACGCGGCTGCGAGAATTCCGAAAGGTACGAAGAACGCCGCGGTGGGAAACGTCGACGCGACGCGCGCGGCAACAAATTAAAAATATAAATTCTCCGACGAGAACGCAAAATTACTTCGACGGCCGAGGGAAATACATTCGAGCTGAAATACGATTCGCGCGTGACTATTGGAAACGCCATTTCCCGTTTTATTAAGCGTCTCGTATGAAATAAGATGCGACGCGTCGAACGTACCGAGAACGGTCCGCTTGTAACGCGATTGACGCATAAAAGTTTCAATTTTTATGCGAAATTCCCGATCTACCTTCTGGGGAAAACAGAGGCGCGAGAGGGGACGCAATAAAATCTCCGAGGAGAAATCGGATGGCCGAAGACGGACGGCGTGGCCCGGTTAAAATTGCAACTTTTCTCTTAAGACGATACAGATGGGTTTCCAATCGCGGGATCGAAGACACGGGCCACCGTCGTCCTGCGAGTCTGCCGATAAACATTAGAAGACGGGACGATCGCAGCGACGAAATCGTCCTCGGATCGAGTCCTCGCTCGGTTCTCTCGACCGTCTCCCCCTTTTTATCGCTCCTTCCCGTCCATTTCCGTATCTTCGCGACGAGTGTCGCATAAATGGAGTTGTTTTGCATTTTCTCGATAAATTGATTTTCCCACTTGGCGAACTGCCGTTCGGATAATTGCCACGCTTTCGAATGGAAACGGAATTTCGAATTGTTCGCCAGAGAGACCCACGTTCCCGACGAAAGTTCGTCGCGTTATACGAATTCCGTTCCGGCCTCGCGCCGATTCGGACGGCGTATCGCGAGAATTCGACCGATCGAACGTGGGGCGCGTAACCGCGACCGGTCCGGGATCAAACGCGAACAGTCCGATTCGACGTGGTCCTGGCGTCCGGCCAGCCGGGAGATCGTAAATAGAGCGCGCGGAAACGAAGTCGACGAGATTACGGTGGGTCAGGGTTGGGCCGGCGCCGGGTCAGGGTTTTTCCACGCCGTTCCGACGAAACAAACCGTGGTCAAGGATTCCGCATGGAAATCCAGGTCATGGTGCAACGCGATCAATCGAAACTCACCGTTATACTTCGACGAAAAGCTTCATCCCGATCGCGTCACGTCCGGTCGGTCCGTAGCGCGCGCGATATCGACAGACTCTATACTTCGAAATTTACTCCCAGGACTCCGGGCTTAATCGGAAATTTTATCTCCCCCGCTTTAAATTCCGTTAGAAGAGCACACATCTCCATTGGAGAAACGTCGTTATCCGCGGCCGGGAATCTCTATTCTCCCGGAAGTTTCGTCGCTCGAAGAAAAACCTTTTCGAGGAGGAGGAGGAGCGCTCCTCCTCGAGGAAAGCTCTCGGCCGACGAGACAAACGAACGTTTTCACCGCACAACTTTTCACGGGTCGTCGACGACGGGAAGAAAGATAAGTATTTATATACACCTCTTGGTCGTATTTGTCGACGAGCTCGTCGGTGATCGCCTCGTTGGACGCGACGTCCTCGTCGGAACTGTTGGCGGTGATCACCTCGCGGGAGTCGAAGTTCTGCGTGCCGACGGACGTCCCGTCTCTTACTCCGTTGCTCGACGCCGTCGACGCGTTCGAGTTCCTCGTGTCGTCCTTCGACATCGCCTCGTGCGACTCGGCCACGGCCTTCAACTCGTCCTCGTACTCGTCCCCGCCCACCTCGTAGTCCAACTCCGGCCGCGCGTTCTCCACGCGTTCCTGCTGACCCCGCGACCCATCGTCTACCGACGTCGGCCCTGTTGCGTTCGCGCCGACCTGGAAAACGGAAAAAGAAATATGCCCCGGCCGTGCGATAACACCGCGTCCGCTCTAAATACGCTTCTAAAACTACGTGGGTCGGTTCTTTTTTTACGATCCAGATAAAAGTTCGCGGTGTTACGCCTCGTGGCGGCGTCGAGATATTCATGAAATGAAATTGAACATTTTCATTCCGCGTGCACGGCGTCGATTTTTCCCACGAATTTCCCGCAACTCATTCCGCGGGACGCGCGAGCGCGCGCTATATATATTTGTTACAATTGATTGTTCTAGCTATTTTATTAACATCTCGCCCCGGGACGTTCGATTGATATAAAACCCATTTTGGCTGATATTCGCTTGTTCGCGCCGATTTTGCCAACGATACGGGAATATTTGTTTAATGGTAATTGGAGCCACGGTCGTCCGGTTGTTCGCGGTTTATCAATTATCTAAAAACAGTACCGT
The DNA here is from genome assembly GCA_019453355.1 of Ceratina japonica. NCBI lineage: Eukaryota > Metazoa > Arthropoda > Insecta > Hymenoptera > Apidae > Ceratina > Ceratina japonica. The sequence goes on along the minus strand of SMSR01010882.1, from coordinate 6,839 downwards.
GCACATACAATTATGACGTCGCGTGGTATTAAAGGCCGATAAGCCGGAACGTCGATGTTACCCACAGAATTGACCGCAAAATATGGCTCCGCGAGAATTTTAGTTCGCTATCACGAAATCGATACGCACGTTTCCAAATGGATTTCGAGAAAGGCTGCAGGAATTTTTGCGTAGTTCAATGATCGTTTCCAGAGACACTGCACGGTTTTACGAGGCTTGTCACCTCGCCTCGGAATAGGGAAACAGTTATCGATTTCTGGTGTACTCGGAGAGAGAACATAAAGCCAAAGACGGAAAAACCTCATTTCTGTCTGCTCCGGGGATTAAAATTTACAGCCCTGGAAAGCCCGAGGAGAAAGAACCGGCGTATTCGTTTTTATCGTCTAATTGCGAACTCTGACGAAATTACTATATTTCTTGCGGCGAAAAGGGGAGTCCCGGGAGAACGCGAACTTTCGGTGCTTTGTGCGTCCGGCAAAAACGGGGTTCGACCGCGTAAGAAACGATTTATGACAGGTGCATACAGTTCGGCCGCGAATATCGACCTAAACGAGACATAATTGCCATTGGACAGTTACACTTACCCCCGTGGCTCGTAACGATGCCTCTTGAGAACTTCCGGAAACTGAAACAAAAATCGAGATAGCACCGATCAGTCTCGTCGTTCTCGACGTCGATTATAAACTTTACGTTTCAATTTGGCGTGCGCATTAAAAGAATTATAAAAGTCTGTGACAGTGAGAAATCCGTGAATTCTAACGAGCGGCGGATTAAATATTAAAGCTAAAAGCAAGAGGAAAGGGGCCGAGTGGAGAGAAAAAATAACGGAAAGGGACAGTGGGGAAAAATCGTAATAAAAGAAAACGAAGAACGTTGGGAAACGTGACACAGAGTGTGAACGAAAAAAGAGGAGAGCCGTGGCTCATGAATGCGACGGGATAGAATCGCAAACAGAAAGATGGGGAGGCTCGAGTTCCGGGCGAGGAAAAAAAATTCCCACTTTTAAAAGTGACGGGATCTCCCTTTTTTTCCCTCTTTCGATTCTCGCGGAGGCAACTCTCTTCTCTGCCGTTCCCTAGATTCGCTCGCTCGTCATAATTAACTCCGGAAACATTAGAGAGGATCCCCCGTCGTCGTCGTCCTTTTCCTCTCCCCGCTCCCGCGGGCCTCTCTCTCCGCGGACCCGGTTGTTTTCGACTAACAGCCGAAACTTTAATTACCTATTTATTCGTGCTCGTTTCAATCCCCCGCGGAAACCGCCGACACCGTTTTCAATCTGTCCTACATAACCGAAAGAAAAAAAAACCCGAGCCCGTTACCGGTGTTTTAAATATCCATTCGAACGTCGACTTCCGAGGGGAAACTTTTCTACGCTCGACCGAGATGCAAGTTTAATCAAATCTCGGATTCGTTTCAATCGCAGTCGTTCCTGAATAAGGGATGCACGCCGGGAAAGAATTTCCCCGTGACGAGCCTGATCGACGTTTCCGAGCGGGTCCGGGACCGAAGAGGATCCGCGACGGCGAGAATTATATTCCCGGCGGAATTCATCGAAATTCGCCGGCGCGAAATTTTCAAGCTTGTCGCGACGCGAACCCGGGGGACCGTCGAATTAAAATTCTCGCGGACGAGCCGGATTTCCGTACCGGTCTTAATTCATAAGCCGCTGCTTCGATATATCTGCTTACTTAAATTACGTTCCAGATGAATTTTTTCGTACGATATGTGCGCGCGACTTCCGAGTTAATTCGTACGCGTCGCTCGGGATCGAATCGTTCGCGAATTCGAAACGCGATCTCTCGTTCGCAGTCGAGTTTTTATAAGGAAAACTCGTGTCTCTGGACTCGGAACTATTTACGGTCAGAAGAAATTCTCTCGCGGATGCTTGTTAGGAAAAGAACCGTCGGTCCTTCCCGGGGGAGGACGTCGATCGGGAACGATGGAACTCGTAATCGCGGCGTAATGGGCGCCGGAGGATGACAAAGCCAGGGACCCGACAAAGGTTGTAATTCCCTGGCCTCGGCTAATCGCGACTCCCGACGGGGACAACATCGATTAAACATTTTCATCAAACGCTAACGAGCGACTGAAACGAGATAACGCGGTTCGCGTTGCGATAATTCGATACCCGGATATCGATGTCGAAAAAAGCTGCCCTCGCCAACGGTCGGCGGAAGCTCGGGAACAATACTGGCCCTAGAATTAATCACTGCAACGTCCGCGATAGCGCGGACCCGCCCTTTTCACCCGGCCGAATGCAATTTAACAATTTTTACCGCATGCCGCGCAATATTTTTTTAAGGGGGTGGAACTAACGTTTCCTCGTTTCCGGGAAAATAAATTCCCCCGGAACAATTCGCGATTTTTCATATATCGCCATACCGATGAATCCCTTGCATTGGTAATCGACTATCAAAGAACCGTGATTTAATATCTTTGAAAATAATATATCGCCAATTTATTACAGCCGTGAGTTAGATTGCATTACCGAATAATTTTCCAATTAAACCGTTAGCCCCGCTAATCGATACGCGAACGCGAATGAATGGACCGCGATGAATATCCCGTTTTTAACCCGGACGGTCAGTCGAGCGTAATGCGCGTTTACGCGATTTATAAACGCGGACGATTTCATTTTTGTATCTTTCAGAATTCTTCCCCTCGGAATACGAATAATCCCCGCGTCAAAAGCCGGCGTTAATTGGTATTTATTCGAAAATCGCACGAGATTATCATCCGATTTATATTCCGTTAAACGGAGTCTCGCGGTGCGATCAATTTGGTCGTTTCGATTTTTCGCCGCGTCCGTCGCGTTACGCGTCGTCTCTCGATATAATGCCGTATCGGTGACTGGGACGAGGGGATGGGAACGTCGATATTTTCATCATCAGTTATTTCCCTCGTTTATGAGTTTCGGTTAGGGGCTAAAAAGAGGACTCCTCCTCTTTATTGGCGTGTTTTTCGTAAGGTACGTACGTCGCCGAGGCCGGGACAGGACTGGGGCAAAAACCGCTCGTAAAGGTCCTGATTCGGCGTGGCTGTAACGGAAGACGCGGACGGTCTTCGGACGAATTGCCGAAACGTGCCGGGCGATATAATTTTTAAGAGCGATAAAAATAGAACGCGCTGCGGCGGAGATTGGCTTGCCATTTGGCCCGTGTAATAAACGAGGCTGACGTTGATTATGGACGATAACCGAGCGGGGGAGAGCTCGTTCCGTGTGTTACCGAGAGCTTAAATTTCTAGCTAAAGGAAATCGAATCCCCCGTTTCTTTTTGCGTAAAGATAATCCGTACAACCTGTCGGTTATTGCTAGGAATTTATTGACAGGAATTCGATCTCTCTTTAAAGGATTATACACTGTTTCTATAGTAACAGGAATTCGGAGGGTCTCTTTTAAAAACTAACCAGGAATTTCATTTGTCTTAAACGAATCGCGAGCGAGTTCCTCCCCTGCAGCGCCGCCGGAACGATCCCCTGTTCCTTTTTTTAAAAAAGCATCAGGAATTTGATTTCTCTTAAACGAATCAGTCTTTGTGCGCCGGGAGTGCGCCGTGAAAAATCCGAGGGGATAACCGGGGCAGGAATGCGAGGCAATTGAGAGGCCGCGTCGGGGACCCGATCGGGTATTAATATCGACGCGGCCCGCTCGATTGCACTTGAGTGGCCCGCTAATTGTAGGTCAGGCCTCGGTCCGACGAAGAAACGATGATTTATTGCGCGCGACGCGGAAGTCTCGCTCTGCCGATTCATAATTGAAACGCAGACAATGAACCCGATGCCACTGTTCCCGGCGTGGAAAAATCGCCTGTTCACTTTTCGCCGTTCGCTATTTATCCCCTTACGTCACAGATCGAGAACTCGTCGATCTCGAATAATATTGGACCGAACCGAAAATGATGAGTCGAAATTTAACTTCTGATTTAAACCTGCGAAGGCTAGAAGTTCCGGTTTAGATCTTCAAAGTCTACATGTAATACTGTTTTAGTTCCTCTATGTTCTATGTGAGGACCAAATAGTTCAAACCAGAATTTCGGAACACTGTTTTCGTTCTCTTAGATCTTACGCAGTTCTAGTTTCAACCTTTTAGATATATTGATGATATGTTTAAAATAAGACGTAATAATAAGACTTTAATGCTTATGAAAATCTCTATTATACAATTCATAATAATAATAAGATTATTCATAATAATAATAATAATACGGCAATTCATAATAATAAGATTTTAATGTGTATGAAAATCTCTATCATACAATTCATAATAATAATAATAACAATAATAATAATAAGACAATTCATAATAATAAGACTATAATGCTTGTGAAAATCTCTATCACACAATTCATAATAATAATAATAAGACTATTCATAATGATAATAATAATAATAATAATAAAATTCATAATAATAAGATTTTAATGTTTATGAAAATCTCTATCATACAATTTCACTTTAGACCTCCAGAACCTCGTGTAGAACTAATAGGTTTAAATCAGAATTGCAATTTCGACTTGAAAGATCTTATTCCAAAGGTAATCAATCTCAAGTATTTCGTACGAGTGTTAAAAGAAATTACTTAAAATTCCAATGATCAAAGACTGCCCGTTTCTATTTAGTTAATTCCCTGGCTATCTTTGTTCGCAAATTGCAAAGAATCGTTTATTTCTGAAATCGCGATCGGACCGCAGTCAGGGCTCTCGTTCCGGCAAATTGGTAGGTACCAAAAGAGGATCGACGACCTGTCGACGGATTCGCGGCATCTTCGGTAGCGTATATAATCGTTTTTAGCGAAAGCCACGGTGTAACGAAGCCGCGACAGGAAAGATAAAAGACTTATCGGAGCGAATATTGGTGGGCGCGTATCGCGGCCACGGTTTTCCGATACTTCATCCCTCGTTAATCCCTCTCTCCCCGTATTCCGTCCCGCTCGCTCTTCTTTTCGGTCGGGTATCTAGGCTGGCAGTTGGCCACGGAAACGCGCAATCTGCGCCCGGTGAAAGGAAATCCGCGTGGCTGGGGATCGATTAATACACGCCGGGGCGAGCGTGGAAAAAAGCTCGGATTAAATGAACTTCGAAACACGATACGATGTTTACGCGCGGCTTTCCACCCGAAAGCTCCGCGCTCTTCTTAATCTATAATGAACGCATTTCTCCGGCCGTTCCAACGAATTCGATCAATCCCCGCTCAATTACCTATATTCCGAGCTTCCGCGAAGCCGAACAGAAAATTAACCCATTTATACATCGTATAACGCCAGTCACGAAAATTAATACAATATTTTCTATACTAATCATCGCAACGCTTAATACAATATTTGATACGACGACTTAATCATCGGTGTTGACACAACAATCGACAAAACATCGTGATTGACACAACAATTAATACACTGTTTGATGGTCGTCGCGTTACAATCAACAGTACGGTGTATATGTGGGTCACGACCTGCGTGCAACTCCTGCGTCGAATTCTGAGACTCGTCCTAATTGACTGTCGATCCATCACGCCGTGCGCTTTGGAATTTCGATCTCGGTGTACATTTTCTAACGACGCACGTATCCGTCTTCCCTTAACAGTGTTCTGGCGTTTCATTAGCGACGGAGCCGTACAAAGCTGTCCGCTATCCATGATCCCTCCTCCGTCGCGTTATCTATTCTAAATTGTTAGCGACGAAGTTTCGGTGTGTGTAATCATTCTCGAAACTGTAATCTCGGCTGATTGTACGGAGTATATGTATCCAGGCTCGCGATCGGTTCGAACAAATTGTCTTTAGGGGTTTGGCGGTCCAATTACCAAATCCTCGATTAAAGTTTAAGCAGCTCGTCGACGGTTGTTCTCTCACAGCCGGAGAGATCGGATCTGTTCAGAGGACGACGGACGGGGACCTGTATCGACCCGGGATTCAGCGTCGGCATCGATTGAATCTATAATCCTTCACGAGGGATTAATGCAAGGGTCCTTCCGGTGATGTAAAGGGTGTAGGATTCCGTGTCCCGGCATCGATCCGCCTAATCAGACCGTGTCAGACAAATCATCTCGGCGTTTGATCGTGAACGCGGCAAGGAGCTGCAACCAATAATCCCCGGAGCGCAGAACCTCTATAAATAAATCCACCGAGACGCGTCTCGTTCTCGCGGAACCGAATTAGACGCCGCCGGTTTAATATTCGCGGGGGTTTAATCGAATAGCAATTAAAACCGCGAGGCGGCTCGCGTGTGTTTGCATTGAAAATATTACGACGCTTGTTTCTAGACAGACCGTGTTGATTCGGTGCACCATTTCTGAGTGTTTTGTCGGCAGGATCAATATTTCCACTGCGACGTGTAAACACGTTCCCAGAGATGTCTCAACACGCCTCCTTCGCGGATCTCCATGTTCGACGAGGGGAGAACGTCGGACGTCCTGTTCCCAGGCTCTTCCTCTTTGTTTCCCCCCAATTTGCACGAACTGATTTTCAATCGCTGTACCCGGAGATAATCCGCCAGCGTCGAAGGTTCGATCCGACGACGAACGTTTGACTCGATATCAGCAGCAATTTTAATAAGGGATTAACTCTTCATCAATTAGGAATCGTTCAATCAGGACTCGACGAGCGATCGTCCCCAATTAAAGTCCTGAAATGATCCGGAGGGATATTGAATCCGGTGCAAAGTCGACGGACCCGGCGAGCTAATTAAATTTCATTCGAACCGGATTCGGAAGCGTCTTATTAGAGGTGCAGGAGATCGATCGGAAGGACGACTCGTCGGGGCCTTGTTGCCCCCGTTCGGCCTCGAAGAACGACGACTAATCGACGTCTCCGAGGAGAGGAGATCGTCCGGAAGCTGTCCCGG
>SMSR01010881.1:0-36249 GCA_019453355.1 Ceratina japonica | reverse complement strand
CTTATCGATTTTTAACGCTACAAGTAACAAGTACATTTACATGTGTAGTCACAAGCATCTCCTCGTGTATCAATTTTAATGGATCTAATACGCGTAGATACATCCTGCGGTAGACGATTCCAGTGTTAATAGTTTTATTTGCGTTACCGTAAATCAGAACCTATCTATTTATACGGATTGCTTAGACGATCAAGCGATCCGTACGATAAAAAATAATGTTTATTCCGCGAAAGGCGATTATTGATCGATCGACGGCGGCGAAGGGGTCAAGCAACGAGAATTGAATTCACAAGGTGCATTCCTTCTAACGCGGATTGATGATATCGCGCGGATTCTAGGATACGACCGTGACTCGTTCCAGCCGTCCGGAAATTTTGCGGTAGGCTACGCAATATTCTCGTTTCTTGTGTTATCCAAAGTACGTTCGGTGTATACTATATATTATTCCGAGAACGTCGCCAACGTTGGTGCGCGCGTCTGCGAATGACAGCAGTTGTTTCCAAGTTTAAACCGAATCCCTGTGACAGTACGCGCAGCCGGTTTTCCGATTCGCTTGGTTATCTGTATCTATCCGCGCCAGTTTTCCTAAATGAACGAGTAAAACGCTTGGAATAATTTCGCGCCCATCGCATCCCGCCGCGGGATCGATCGAAAAGTTTAAACGCTTCCGCCGCGAGGAACCTGCCGCGATTTACCCCGATATTGCGATCGGAACCGGGTTTCTAATTGGAATCGAAAAAAAGAGTAAGAACATTGTTGAAGACGTCGGGGGCGGCCGTTTCGTAGACAGGTGGGGCTCGTTCGAGTGCGAAACTGAAACAGATGCCGGTCGCCTCGATGGCGCATGGCACGGCGAACGATACCACGACCCTTTGCATCGATTACAAGCAAATTGATGGCAAATTGATATCGTTACGACACGTAGTCAAGCGACACCGATCATCGATCCATCATTCTGTCTGTCGTCGTTAAGAACGCGGATAATTTGTCTATCCTGGGAGTTAGTTTGAAACTAAGGGCCCATTATGGGTTCGACGAGGTCGAAAGATTAAAGATCAATTTGATCAAGTCCCATTACTGCTGAGGAGTATGGAAATGCGGCTCGAGAAATATCGTTAAAAGTTCCTCGGTATCCACCATCGACCGTTCCTCATTCCTCATCCTCTTTAATTATCTATAATAAAGAAACGATGTATATACGCCGCGCGCGCGTATATTTTTCGATCGGACGGTGGGACTCTGATACCTCTTTCTGTCCCCAATTGTACCGGTCGATAGTAATTTTCTAAATAATTTGCGACCGATTCAATTCGAACGGAAAATTTCGCGCCGGCGAAATAACGTTGAATAATTTCCTGTACGATCGGCTTATTGAATTACCGGTAATCACCGTGTTAATGGATTGTATAATGCAGATTGCGCGACGCGCATTTATGATTATTCTTTCGACGCACGGAACTCGAGTTTAAATACGGTGGCAAAAAACGCAGTGCGTTCATTGCTCGTTGAAATGAAAAATCTGCCCCTACGATCGATCGTGTATATACGAAATAATTGATTTCCTTCTACCGTCGGAGGTCTGCCGTTTATTCGATACGAAAATTTCTCTCCGACCATGTATGGACGCGTTGGACGTACAAAGGACAAACGATTCAATGCGAAAGGCGATCGAAAACCGAGAACCGGTTTTGTTACTAACGGCGACAGACTTCTACAGCCGGTCAGAAAGAAACAATTGAAGTCGCGGTTTACAGAACGTCAAGAGTTTTTCTTTAATACATGAGTTCCTGGTACTGCCTGCTACGAAACGAATTAAAAATAATCAATGCTACGTATAACGCGTGGAGGTGGAATATTATGCAAAATAGATCAATAAAGAAAATTATTAGAATTGTCTTCGGTGAATAGTTGATTTGATAAACTTCGTCGAATAATCCTTGCACGCTAATAAACGAGAATTCATCGTCAATTGTGGGATTTGACTTTTTAAATGTTCTTTGATCGTCGGACTCATCATTGATGGATGATACCAGGTCGTAGTTTGACCGATAGAGATGAAAATCCCGTTGCTGTGCTTTGTGTAAAGGGCATCGATAAATCGTTCCTGTTCGTATATTTAAATCCTCGGAGTTGCGCATCAAGTTCCACTTTGTTACTGCTTCCTCCTCGTGGATTAATTCAGGATTGATCCCGTTTAATTCCCTATTCCTCTTGCAAAGCAGCCGAGCTAATAACGCGTTCTTCTGTATCGACGAGACTTAATCCCTGTCTTCGGTCCCTTCGTTTCCTTGCGAACTCTGTCCAACCGGAGTCCCGTCACGTAGCCAATTCGGCCCGAGTGCTCCTTAATATGCGCTCTAATTCGAGCTGAATCTCCGAGCTAACTGGATAATGTTGCTGCGAATCGATTGTTTTTTAATTGATAAGAAGTAGCGATCAAATATCTATCACATCGATAACTACAGACATGTATAAGACATATCTTCTTCCTCTTGATTGGTAATGAAAAATGGGAAGGAGTTGTCGGGAAGTAGAAAAGATAAAGGAAAATCGATTTGAATATCACATTGTTCCCATGGAACTGAAAAGTCTCTCTCCAACATTAATTCGAGCTTTATCGGTTCTGGGATAGTAGATTCTACCCGGTCGCACTAATATCGCGCGGCCATACTCGTGGCTGACAAATCCTCGAATAATCACTGTTATAAATAATCGAGGCAAGACTCGTTCCATGAAATTATTGTTCAGCGTTTAACGAACGACGCCGAGAGACGATTCCCTTCCCCCTAGACGCAATTCCTCTCGCAACGGCGGTACTAGCTATCCCTGCTCTCGTTTTTTTCGTCTGCGCGACGGTGGCTGCTGTCTCGCTCTACTTCCGAGGAGGGAACTGCGTTACGTTGCATTTATTTAACCGAGAAAATTGCAAAAAAGTTCCATTCCGAATGAAATCGAGGATCGCTTTCGGTCGGAGCCGGAATTATCTAACATTTCCACGACGTCGGTGACCGTACGTTTTGTTCACAAAGATCCGGCGAGAAAAAGAAGACGAACGAATACGATAAAACACGTTCCGAGACAAAGTATGGTCGACGAAATGGAACAATTTAACAGCTGTTCCCTCGTCTCTGTTCGGAAGAACAATTGCGATTCGAGGCGCGGCGGCGCGGCTGCAAACACGACATAGAGTTAAGGCACAAAGAAACTGAAACGAACGGTTATTGATTCGATTCACCCTCGATTCTAATTAGCCCCTATATCTCTCCCTCTTCACCAGTTTGCACAAGTATCCACGCTCTGTTACCGTTCGCCGATCGTAGACATCGGCCGAAGACAAACGTTTCTTTGCCCATTTTTAATCGCTCGTCCAGCCGAACGAATCGAAATAAACGGGTCGCCGGGAAACACGCTGGGTCGTATACACGCGTACGCACATACATATTTCTCTTTCCGCTATCGAGGATCCTATCGTTTCGTCGACACCGACGAAATTTTCGTCGACGCGGGGGAAACAGCGAATTAAATCTTCGGCGTACACCGGCGCCAGGGAAGGAATTCGAGGCACGATATTTTTCACCGTTTCGACGATCCGGGTCTTGTCAGTTCCGGTGACTGACGCGCACGAGTTTTGTAATTTAACCGGCGCGGTTTTCAAAAAAGTTCGCCGAGGATGAAACTCTCGCCGCGCTGATGAGGGAAGCAGGAATTTTTTCCCATTTACGGTTGCGAGTCTCGTGCGCGATTCTACGATGACGGTATCACCGGGTAAATCAATTACGCGGCCGGTTCGTGATAAAAACGCGTAATCACATGTTTCTCCGGACGGAGGATTTTCGCTGTTACGAATTATTCCCGTGTATACCGGATTCTACTGGTGCAATCAATAAACATTCTCGACCTCGTACGATTAGTCACACGTAACTCGTTACGACATAGTTTCACCTACCGTTATCACCCGAACGATATCTAATGTAATATCTAGAAGCGACGAGTTTCGCGAGAGGCAGCTATCATTTTTATTATATTACGTAAGTTTAATGCCATTGAGATTGATACCGATAACGGAAAGCTTCTGTGACCAATTCGAAGCAATAAACAGCACCAAGTAAACACCAGGTGAGTCGTGTGGTAGAATTTTTATAAAACTTACATACATTTATCTACAATAAAATTATAATATAATATAATAATCAACTGATGTTGGCACTTCGACAAACACCTATTTCGCATGTAATTTTGTTTTATAAATTGATTTCTTAATTTTATTCAATTATAATCCGACACGAAGAACTAAAAATCACGCTTTATTCGCGATGCACGATTACTCCCGATTAATCGTGATTACATAAATCTCTAAAACGAATAAAAATAATAAACTATCGCGAGTAATACCGATTAACTAATATTGATTAATTGTACACACATAGCCCGAGTAATAAATCCCGTGCAAACATTTCGGAATGTGGTCATGTGTCTATAAAAACTAACCAATCGTGATATCTATACGTAAAAAAATAGAATCGATAACTAATCGTGTATCATTAGCAGGCACTTGATCATTGAAGGCAACGCAGGCCTCGCCTTGCAATACAAGCCTTCATCGTACTGTACATACTTCCAACGTGGTTTGAGAATTGAATTAAAGCTATCACAGTGGGCACCACGATCTATATGTATATGTTAATAACAGATAAACCTTGTAAACCGTGTAAAGCTTACGCAGTGTTGAAATCGAAACTCGATCACGAAGAAAATCGACGGTAAACATGATCCGACTCGTGGAGCCTATCAGAACGTTTCCATGTGTATAGTGTCCATGCTGGAATAAATATTTGAGACGTTGTTGCTACTGCTTTGCGTCGTAGGCCCGTCGGCATCGTCCATCTCCTCCGAGAAGTTCACCAGCACCTGAAATAAATCAAATACTCAACGTTGACTTATAATAAAAATAGAAATTAAGAATGAATAATTTCCTCAATTCTAGCATCGATATGGATACCCCCTCAATTTCGTTGTTCTCTCTTTTCTTAAATATCTAGATAATGAACAGTGCGATATTTCTGGAGACCGCGATATCTGCATATCCACGTTAAAGATCTCGACGGACGGAGAGATGGTTTACGACGCGAAAGTTCGCTACGCGTTAACTTTCTCGTCCGTCATATCTACTTGCGGATTCACTTCGTCGCTAATTTTATCTCCTTTAATTTATGAGAGTGGATCCGTAACGCGTACTAATCGAACAGGGACAACAGCCGAATAAATAACAAACCGTCCGAGCGAAACGCGGAGAATAATACGTAGCCGGAGCCCCTCTGATTATTCAGCTGTTTTCATAATTTCCCGACGATACCGAATTATTAATCAACCGGTCGTACCGCTCGCTGCCGGCTCTGCCCGGTTAATTAATACTCCCGCGTCGTCGCGCGTTCATTCATTCGTGTTCTCGCGCGATCAACTTCAAACCGTCGCTACTCCCCTTTCTATTTTCTTTAAATTATCCCCGTCATCGACGGCGTACTTGGAAAATCGTTAGAAAAACCGTATCCTTGAGACTTCGACTTCAGACTTTCTCGTGAAACGATTAATCGAAAGTGGAACAGCGTGATTTACAATATTCAAATGAGGTATCTTAGTTGTGATTAAAGAATCGTTTCTCTTTGTACGCGCGGAAGAATCGGTTGGCAATTAACCGGGGCTCGAAGGTGTTTGAAATTACTTATCGGGGATGAGTATTAGGGTTAGACGGGGAAGATCGGCTGGGACTAAGAACGAGCAGTCTCTAAGTCGAGTTAATCTCCGGGGAGCTTTGTGTGAGCGCGAGCTTTGTGTACAGGTAGGTAAACATAACCGGATCAACGAATACTCGTGACAACCGCGTGTAAGTAAGTGCACGTAGAGACGGGGTATACCTGGGAATCTTATCTCCATTAAGGAGACTGGAATAAACGATGCGAACACGATTCCATTGAGTCGAGCAAGAGCCGCGGAATCTCGCGCTTATTCCGAACATCAGCCCCGCGATCACGTATGAATTATTTAGGCGAATACCCACCGCAGAGAGCCGCGGATAGAATGGGCGTTTCCGCCGCCGTTGCGAATCGAATTATTCGCGAAATTCACGGATAATTTCACCGATTTTGTTCGCGTCCCGGCGTGATTAGAAAGGCGATCGGCGTCCGAATTTTCTGACGTAAGGAAAAGAACGGAATCGCGACGGGACCCTCGGACACGTGGAACACGGCCGGGAATAAATTTCTAAGTGGCATTAATCACAAAGTCAACGGCTCCCCCGGTCGGGTCACGAACTTTCGAGGTAACTTTTTTAATTAGCGTTCAAATTGCGCCTCCTTTATTAACAGACTCATGCAAATTCGCGGCGCCTTGCATGAATCTGCGAGGGAATTTCGCAGATGGAATCGCTGCCACGGTAGCCAGCCGGCTGAATTCGACACGAGGGAACAGCCAGCCAGAGTATGCAAATCTCGTTCTTTTTTTTTTTCCCTACCCTCTCTTTCTCGTCCGCTCTTTACGTTCCCCGGCCGCGCGCGTTCCCGACTTCTAATTGTATTTCGCACTGCACACGGCCGCTCGCGTAATCTCTCGGAAAATGGTAAGAGACGATCGTCGCGAAACGCGTAATTCGCCCCGAAGGACGAGACGGCGACGATTTTCGCGCGATACATAATGTTACGAAGAGGAAAACTGCGATCGATCAAAACCGTCGAACGCACGCCCCGCCGCAGTACCACCGCTTATCGTCGCTTTTAACGCACAGCGCTTTGTTCTAAATGAAAAATTCTTTCGTTGCATTTCGACAGTAAAAAGTTAATAGAAACTCGCGTTAAAACACTGGTCACTGGCGCGTAAGATTAACGCGTTCCCCGCCGACGTTCAACCATTGTTTTATTTAAAGTTAGAACAAATATGAATCCGGTAGTTGGCGCAGTCTGTTATTCGCGGCCGAAATTACTCTCGGCGCTCGCGTGATTAATAGGAAACGATTTTGTAAATGCGCGGTTGCAGACGGGGTCGCGATAGAGAGAATCAGAAAGCGTTTAACCGAGCTCGGGAGAAGCAGACGGTGATACGGGAGGATCTCTGTTCCCGGTCTGGTGGAAACCGTGGGCGGGAGACTGTACACAAGTGCGAGAGCCTAAGACGATAGATCCATTAATATTCCTCAGACTATCGTCCTTGGTCTAACAGCCTGGCGTGCACCGCGGTATGCATCATCTGTTCGAGACAAGAGTCTTGTACGTGTATTTGGCACGACGATCTTCCAGTACGCTCGATCGATTCGGGTTCGATCAGGTATGCGCGCTTCGTATCTGAATAATGCGAATACGCTCCCGCGTCTCGAGTGTCTCATTAAAAACGTTGTCAGGCGGTTTTCGTACGCCGCCGTATTAAAACTGTTAATACGGACCTGATCCAGCGAACTTTGGGTCAGCGTGTAATCCGTGGCTTTCAATTCCTCGGCTAATAGTTTCAGCTTATTAAAGCTGGTGCTCACTGCCATGTCCTGGCTTCGTGGTACCAGAAGACGAGCGGCGTTGGCCTGTCTCGAGGAGACCACAGCTTGCGGGAAGTACATCGCTATGGCTTTCCTCAAATCCGTTGACGAGACCGGCTGACGGAACCGTAAGAACGCCACGTACCCCTCGCCGAATCTGTGAACGGAACGATATAGCTTAATTTCGGGAATAAGAAAAACGTCACGCTTAATTGCGGCGACGTCGGCCGCTGATCGATTCGCGGCGTTAATAATTGCGGAAACATTTCTCGGAATATAAGCGAGGGTCATAACCGTGGGCGCACGGGAACGCGGAAATAACGCGAGCCGAGTTCTGATACGGCGGGAGGAAAGGTAACGAGGGAAAACATGCGCGGGCGAAATGAAAACGGCGTAACAAATATTTATCGCGTCGCACGTATTCCAACGACAGATCCATCTATTCGTATTCATTTACGCCCGTGTACACGTGTACCAGCGTCGATAAATTATGCTGTGGGAAAGGGCGGCCAGCGTGGCAGCTACTCGGTAAATTTACATGGCCATTTCGGGGAGAGAGGGAAATCCGGTCAAAGGACCGCTGAAAATTCCGAAAACCGGCCCGATATACCACTCTTTTTATATGCTCGTTCATTAGCTAAAGCGATGATCAATGTTCGTTCTTCCAGTTAGAGCGTTAAAAGCTCTGAAAAAATAAATTAATATAATTAACAAAAATTGCATTATTTTCTGAGATAGTCACAATATGAAAAATCTCAGTTAGAGCGTTAAAATCTCTGAAGAAATAAATTAATATAATTAATGAAAGTCGCATTATTTTCTGAGATAATCCTAATATGAAAAATCTTAGAGCGTTAAAATCTCTGAAGAAATAAATTAACACAATTAATAAAAATCGTATTATTTTCTGAGATAATTCTAGTATGAAAAATCNCTCGGAATATAAGCGAGGGTCATAACCGTGGGCGCACGGGAACGCGGAAATAACGCGAGCCGAGTTCTGATACGGCGGGAGGAAAGGTAACGAGGGAAAACATGCGCGGGCGAAATGAAAACGGCGTAACAAATATTTATCGCGTCGCACGTATTCCAACGACAGATCCATCTATTCGTATTCATTTACGCCCGTGTACACGTGTACCAGCGTCGATAAATTATGCTGTGGGAAAGGGCGGCCAGCGTGGCAGCTACTCGGTAAATTTACATGGCCATTTCGGGGAGAGAGGGAAATCCGGTCAAAGGACCGCTGAAAATTCCGAAAACCGGCCCGATATACCACTCTTTTTATATGCTCGTTCATTAGCTAAAGCGATGATCAATGTTCGTTCTTCCAGTTAGAGCGTTAAAAGCTCTGAAAAAATAAATTAATATAATTAATAAATATTGCATTATTTTCTGAGATAGTCACAATATGAAAAATCTTAGTTAGAGCGTTAAAATCTCTGAAGAAATAAATTAATATGATTAATAAAAATTGTATTATTTTCTGAGATAATTCTGATATGAAAAATTTTAGTTAGAGCGTTAAAATCTTTGAAGAAATAAATTAATATAATTAATAAACATCGCATTATTTTCTAAGATAGCCATAATATGAAAAATCTTAGTTAGAGCGTTAAAATCTCTGAAGAAATAAATTAATATAATTAATAAAAATTGTATTATTTTCTGAGATAATTCTAATATGAAAAATCTTAGTTAGAGCGTTAAAATCTTTGAAGAAATAAATTAATATAATTAATAAACGTCGCATTATTTTCTAAGATAGCCATAATATGAAAAATCTCAGTTAGAGCGTTAAAAGCTCTGAAGAAATAAATTAATATAATTAATAAAAATCGCATTACTTTCTGAGATAATTCTAATATGAAAAATCTTAGTTAGAGCGTTAAAATCTTTGAAGAAATAAATTAATATAATTAATAAAAATCGTATTATTTTCTGAGATAATCCTAATATGAAAAATCTTAGTTAGAGCGTTAAAATCTCTGAAGAAATAAATTAATATAATTAATAAAAATCGTATTATTTTCTGAGATAATCCTAATATGAAAAATTTTAGAGCGTTAAAATCTCTAAAGAAATAAATTAATATAATTAATAAAAATCGCATTATTTTCTGAGATAGTCATAATATGAAAAATCTTAGAGCGAAAAAAGCTCTGAGGAAATAAATTAATATAATTAATATAAAAAAAAATTGCATTATTTTCTGAGATATTCCTAATATGAAAAATCTTAAGAATGAGGTATAGGCAACGGAATTAGAATTTTGAATGTGACAAGTTTACGGCCGTTCGGTATAACTGGATATTGCGAACGGTATTTCATGGGCGAGGATATGCCGGTGTGTTTACAGCGGTGGCAAAAGATCGGTCGGGTTCGTTTCTTTCTCGGCGTACATTCACCGGAGAATGTGGATGGATTACCGTATTACGTATAAACGCGCGGGTGCGCACACGTGCGCGCATGATATCGTAAATTCCGCCGTGCTCGAAGGGAAAACGAGAAGAGAGAAAACGGTGACGGCGGGAGATGTAAGAGGGACATTTTCCCTGGGGCCGCCGCCGGGGGAGGGAAGGTGCCACGGCTTAAATACATATTTATAGCGGGCGCTCTATTCCGCGGAGGAAGTTAAACGGGCGCGTCGCAATCGGGGAACGTGCGAAGAACCGTCGCGATACCGACGAGTATCGTTGCGACCGTAATCGAATGGTAATCCCCGATGGTTCGCCGGATGGAAAACGAAATCTGTTCGAATTCCCAGCGAGGAGAGCGGAAATGATGGGCGAAATTAAAAATCAATCGACAACGCTCGGCGCACAGGAGCAAGCAGGGGGCGGCGAATGAATTGTCGCGTCGCGAATTTCGTCAGAAAGCCTTTGGAGAGATCAAACCGACACGAACGATCCATCAGCTGGAACAACATCATTAAAATGCACCCGGCTCGAATTAATCCCGTCCGGATATCGGTGCCCGCGCGGAATAACAGAGCGCTTTGTCGCGACCGTTGATACCTAGTGTATTAATGTCTAGCGGAACTTTTAAACCTGATTGCCTGCCGCGGCTGAAACGGCGCGATCGATCGCTACGGCGCTTACTTGTGTTTTAAATGCTGCGGCGTTCCTATACACCTGAGACCGGCCTTCGCCAGGATCCCGACTCTGTTGCAGAGATTCTCGCATTCCGCCACGCTGTGCGAGGTGAGGATCACGCAGCACTGGTTCTTCGTCATTCGCCTGATCGTTTTGGCCACCAGATCCTTCGTGGCCGGGTCCATCCCGCTGCGCATAAAAAAGAACCTATGTATAAATCGGCTCGACTCGTCGGCTGTTTTATGTCCTTCCATTAATAGCAAAGGCGTTGATGAAACAGCGCCAATGAAAGTATCCTCGGTAATTTCAAAGTAAGTTTAATGTCGGTTAGTAAAGATCCTCTTAATAAACCGTTTCACGGCAAATACCTCGTTGGCTCGTCCATGAGAACCACAGGCACAGGCGCCATTACGCTCAAGGCGGTGCACAGTTTCCTTTTATTACCGCCGCTGAGGCTGCTCACTCTCTTGTGCGCGTATTTCATCAGATCGAGCCTCTTCAGCGTCGACTCGACCGCCTGAAACAAACAATTTTTCACGGGGTAATATTAAATTCCTGGAAGCCGGACGGCACGTACTGCGCTAAGGAAAGAAACTCTTAGAGTGGATGAGGAACTTTTACGGCTCATCCGCGGGAGGAGTTCGTCTCTCGTAGGAAACAAAGAAAAAACAAAGGCGGGGGGGAAAAAGGACGGGGAAAGTGAAAAAGAAAAATGCGAGAAATTTCCGACTGCTTTGTAACCGTTTTTCCCTGGCGGAAACTCGAACGCGAAATAATTAAAAACGAAATCCACGCCGCGGAAGTTATTTAAAGGTCCGCGAGGATGAAACTCGTGGGAACTCGAACGGGGGAAAAGGGAGAGCGGGACGGAAGTTTCGACATAAATCAACCCTCACCTTGGAAACGTTGCTCAGCCCGCAAACTTCCCCGTGAATCGTCAGACACTGATGCGGACTCAGAAAACCGTCGAGAGCGTCGCTCTGAGGGCAATAGCCGACCTCGCCGTTGCACAGGGGCCCCTTGCCGATTTCTTTCCCCTGCAAAATGATCCTGCCCGCGGTGGGTGTGACCTCGGTGGTCAGCATCCGGAACGTGGTGCTCTTTCCGGCGCCGTTCGTCCCCAGAAGACCGAAGCACTTACCGGCCTGCACCCCGATACTTAAATTTTGCACGGCCACGTTCGTCCCGTAAACGCTGCTGTACTCCTTCCTCAGTTTCACCGTTTGCAAAATATCGTCGGACATCCCGCTCTCGACCCTCATCCTCTCCTTCGACACGTCGACGTCCACTTGGATCGTCTCGTAAGGGCACCTCTGCTTGATCCAATCGGGCAGCAGTCGACACTCGATCAGCAAATTTAACGTGAACAAAATAATACCGACGACCGTGAGGTAAACGTAGTGGGGACCCAGGAGGTCCCAGCTCAACGGCGACTTGTAGGTGTCCATGTGGAACTTTTCCAACAGCTGAGCCGTGATATCGTTTCGCGACACTTGCACCAGGGCATCGCCCAAGGCGTATTGAGGGAAGATCAATAAAATATTATGCAAAATGTTCCGCGCGTCCTCCGCGGTTTTCGTTTTGCCCAGGATGTCGAGGACCAGTATCGTCGCCAGGGAAGCTACGCCTATGAAAGTGTTGACGCAGAAGAGCACCATGTTCGACATACTCGCATCGTCGAAAGCCTTCTCCGTTAAATGCGAGAACGGTAGCGCGGCCCAACTGTAAATATGGACATTTATTTAATAAAAAATATAATATATACAGTGACGTCCTTAAATATTCGTATACATTTCGAAACGGTATAAAATTTTTAGTATTGGATCAAAGAACTTTATCTTCTGTGGCATTTTAGAGAGCTTAATTTACTATAGAATGTCTGACAAAAAATTAAAAAGACTTGGTATTCATTGAAATTACGAAGAAAAAAGAAAAGATCATGATGTTTAACTGTTTTGTTGGAGGCTCTAGCAAAAATGTCGAACATTCCGTTTGTAGATCTAAATGTGTGAAGTTTCATAAAAATCCATGAAACCATAAAAGAGTTAGACATATCGAAACATGTAAAAATTCTTCAATTTATCCCAGTCATACATTGAAAGTCGTGGAGAACTGCAACTTTTTACATTCCTAAACGCTTATATCGCATAGCAATATTGATCGATTTTTATGAAACTTTGTACATGCATATAACTTACTTAGATCTGCAAACAACATATTTCCAATTTTTATTACAGACCCTAATAAAAAAGTTAAAAACCATGTCCTTTACTATTTTCTTCGCGATTTCAATGAATACCAAGTTTTTTAAATTTTTTGTTAGACAGTCTATAGTAAATTAAGCTCTCTAAAATTCCACAGAAGATAAAGTTCTTTGATCCAATACCAAAACCTTGATACCGTTTCGAAATATATACGAATATTTAAGGACGTCACTGTATGTAACTAATGTTGTGTGTAAATTAATATTTACGCGAAGAGAAGGAGTAATACACAAATCCTAGGTAAATTAAAGGACCCTAATAAAAAAGATAAAAACCACGTCCTTTACTATTTTTCTCGCGATTTCAATGAATACCAAGTTTTTTTAATTTTTTGTTAGACATTCTATAGTAAATTAAGCTCTCTAAAATTCCACAGAAGATAAAGTTCTTTGATCCAATACCAAAAATTTGATACCGTTTCGAAATATATACGAATATTTAAGGAGTCACTGTATGTAACTAATGTTGTGTGTAAATTAATATTTACGCGAAGAGAAGGAGTAATACACAAATCCCAGGTAAATTAAAGGACCCTAATAAAAAAGATAAAAACCACGTCCTTTACTATTTTCTTCGCGATTTCAATGAATACCAAGTTTTTTAAATTTTTTGTTAGACAGTCTATAGTAAATTAAGCTCTCTAAAATTCCACAGAAGATAAAGTTCTTTGATCCAATACCAAAAATTTGATACCGTTTCGAAATATATACGAATATTTAAGGACGTCACTATATGTAACTAATGTTGTGTGTAAATTAATATTTACGCGAAGAGAAGGAGTAATACACAGATCCCAGGTAAATTATCTCTGGCGACGTAGGCGGGAAGGCCAAAGATTTCGAAGACTATCACCGCCAAGACAATGGAGCAGCCGAAGACCTGGAAGGAAAACAATTCAATCTCCTGATTTTCTTCATTCCCTTTTTCACTCTTGATCGCTTACAAAAAAGTCCCAGATCAATACTGTTATCCAGTAGGTGATAGGATGCACACCCGCTAGATAAAGAATCCTCTTCTCCTCCGTCAATCTCTCCCTGACGACTTCCTTCGAGCCCTGAGCGGCCACCAAGTTGAAGGCGATCAGAAGTACCAACGCCACGCCGACGTCCGCCACGTGTTGTAGCCTAAATAAAATTGTCAAATGTTTCACGGCTCGGGTCGGTGACGATTAAATCAGAACGGCAAGTATCGCGGCGCGAGATCGTTAAGCGGATTAACGAAACGAAAGAGGATCCGAATAATGAAAACCGCGAAATCCTGTTAAAACCTACAGTGCCCGGGCGATTGCGTGGAGTTAATTAAAAGTAAACGCAACACGTGCAATTTTGTTATGCACATTTTCTGCCGCACTTAGCCCGACACCGTTGTGATCAGCCTGCTTATGCTAATCTCCGCCCTTAATTGAAACGACTTAACGAAAATATGATGATGAGTGCGGATACGTGTACTCTTCTTCATTTCTACTGGGGGACATGCGGGGAAATGTGAACTTACAACGTCGTTCGGTTTAACTGATCGCTGGAGAGTTTTAAAGGGTGATTAAGCGTTGTCAAATGGCCTTGTACACCCGACGCCCTCAGAACTGCCTCGTTCAAAGCGCTTAAGTATGATGGTAGAGCGTGATACCCTTTGTTGTTGAACCAGACGACGAACAGCGGCTCGTCTTTGTCATGAGATAATGACCATCCTCCATATCTGCGAGATGATCAATATTTAATTTCCGGATGATTTTCAAAATTTTTTCACAGTAGGTTTATTTTTTACCTTTTTTCTATGTACTTCTGGTGGGTCGACACAATCCAATCCAGGGTAGGCCTACCCGGTAATACCTGCAGGAGGCCTTCGACGGCTTGCGACAGGCCATGGCATACCTGTTGACCGTCCAAACATTCGCAGGTGCCTGTGTCCTGATGAATAAAAAGAATGTAAATATTTGCAGACGCAAACGTTTGCCCCGCGGATGTATTTTCAATGCAATTTTACAAAGATCGTACATTTGGCAATGTTTGCCAGGCGCCAGCATAGTCGTCCCCAAATCGATCGTGAAGCTGCAGGGATACGTGTCGCAAAAACGAGTCGTCGCTGTTGTCGATGCTGGAAATTACGGATAATAGGTAATAATCGGCAATTAATTAGCGAGTAAATAAATTTTGATTGCTCACCTGTAGAAGTAAGTCGGATGAGTGTCGTACAGCTTTGGCGTAAGAATTAGTGGCGGTTCATCCTCGGACGGTGGCCTAATCAAAGAGAATCCCATAGCGACCGCAACGAACATCGTCGGCAGAAGCAGACCAATCGTGAATGTCAGCCAGTCCTTTCGGAAGTGCCAAATTCTCTTTTTCAACAAAGCTTTCATTTGTCTAATGGGCGAAGGTCTCGGAGTCGGCTCGACGTTCATTAAATCTATGTCATCTTTAGACGTCGTCACGCCTGTAAAAAATTAATTCCGATAGAAATCAGAACCGATTATAATGTATAATGTATTCCGGTACGCACCGCTGGTCTCGACACTGATAACGCTATCCTGGCTGGCTCTGATAACCGAGGACCCGCTCTCTGCCCTGGCGCACAAATCCAGAAATACTTGTTCTAGACTGTCGCATTCCAAAGAGAAATGCGTATAACCCAATATCCTTTTATTGTCTTCCAAAACCTTGGCAGCTTGCACGNTTTTTCTATGTACTTCTGGTGGGTCGACACAATCCAATCCAGGGTAGGCCTATCCGGTAATACCTGCAGGAGGCCTTCGACGGCTTGCGACAGGCCATGGCATACCTGTTGACTNGCCTTGTACACCCGACGCCCTCAGAACTGCCTCGTTCAAAGCGCTTAAGTATGATGGTAGAGCGTGATACCCTTTGTTGTTGAACCAGACGACGAACAGCGGCTCGTCTTTGTCATGAGATAATGACCATCCTCCATATCTGCGAGATGATCAATATTTAATTTCCGGATGATTTTCAAAATTTTTTCACAGTAGGTTTATTTTTTACCTTTTTTCTATGTACTTCTGGTGGGTCGACACAATCCAATCCAGGGTAGGCCTACCCGGTAATACCTGCAGGAGGCCTTCGACGGCTTGCGACAGGCCATGGCATACCTGTTGACCGTCCAAACATTCGCAGGTGCCTGTGTCCTGATGAATAAAAAGAATGTAAATATTTGCAGACGCAAACGTTTGCCCCGCGGATGTATTTTCAATGCAATTTTACAAAGATCGTACATTTGGCAATGTTTGCCAGGCGCCAGCATAGTCGTCCCCAAATCGATCGTGAAGCTGCAGGGATACGTGTCGCAAAAACGAGTCGTCGCTGTTGTCGATGCTTGAAATTACGGATAATAGGTAATAATCGGTAATTAATTAGCGAGCAAATAAATTTTGCTTGCTTACCTGTAGAAATAAGTCGGATGAGTGTCGTACAGCTTTGGCGTAAGAATTAGTGGCGGTTCATCCTCGGACGGTGGCCTAATCAAAGAGAATCCCATAGCGACCGCAACGAACATCGTCGGCATAAGCAGACCAATCGTGAATGTCAGCCAGTCCTTTCGGAAGTGCCAAATTCTCTTTTTCAACAAAGCTTTCATTTGTCTAATGGGCGAAGGTCTCGGAGTCGGCTCGACGTTCATTAAATCTATGTCATCTTTAGACGTCGTCACGCCTGTAAAAAATTAATTCCGATAGAAATCAGGACCGATTATAATGTATAATGTATTCCGGTACGCACCGCTGGTCTCGACACTGATAACGCTATCCTGGCTGGCTCTGATAACCGAGGACCCGCTTTCTGCCCTGGCCCACAAATCCAGGAATACCTGTTCTAGACTATCGCATTCCAAAGAGAAATGGGTATAACCCAACATCCTTTTATTGTCTTCCAAAACCTTGGCAGCTTGCACCATACTGAAATTTTACGCAATAGATTGATTGATTGATTTTCATAGATTGATGAAAATTAAAAACTTATCCTAATTAATTGTTAAGGAGGTTCTACCTACCTAGGTTTTAAAATTACGAAAAATCTAAAATTAAGCGTATGAGTAGATTTTGGTTAAATAATGAGTATTAAATTTTGGTGAATTTTCATGGGATGAGAGAAAAGTTCTGAAGATTTCAATTTAAATTGTTTTCGCAAATATCTAAGTTCCTATTGGTCGGACGATATATATGCATCGGATCGAAATCATAGATTGATAAATTCTCTACAACATTCATTCTTGATATTTTTTTCTTGTGGGCAACGGTTTTCAAAATAACACGCGGTAAAAACTTGAAGTTTTCGGAAGAATGATGTACGCGGCTTGGTTCGAGAATTTAAAATTTTGTCGCGTGTTATTTTGAAAACCATTACTCGCAGGAAAAAATACCAACAATGATTGTTGTAGAGAATTTATCAATCTATAATTTCGATCCTATGCATATATATCGTCCGACCAATAGGAATTTAGATATTTGCGAAAAACAATTTGAATTAAAATCTTCAGAACTTTTCTCTCATCCCATAAAAGTTCACCAAAATTTAACACAGTCATTATTTAACAACAATCGACTCATACGCTTAATTTTAGATTTTTCGTAATTTTAAAACTGTTACCGGTAGAACCTCCTTAATAAAAAGGGCAGTGGTTATTAACTTACTTGTTGTGAGTACCGTTCATCCCTCGGAAAGGCAGCATCACGACTATGTCCGTCCCCGACGTCTCGTTTATTGTAGCGTTGGGCACCACGTCCTCGATCATACCTCTCAGAGTCTTCAGTCTCTTCTTGTCTATCGAATCGGCGTCGCGATCGGCTGGGAACGTTACGAGGAGCCTGTAGCCGCGGCCGTGCATCATCTTCAACGACAGGGGCGATCCCGTGCAGAGTATCTTTCCTTTGTGCATGACGACAACGATGTCGCTGAGCATGTCGGCCTCGTCCAAATGATGAGTCGACAGTATGACGGTCCTGCCGATCCTGTGCTGATCGATTAGACGCCAAATCCTCCGCCTCGCCGCGGGATCCACTCCGGCGCCAGGTTCATCCAGGATCACCAGCTTCGGTGAACCCAGGAACGCCAAAGCTACGCAGAGCCGTCTCTTTGTACCGCCCGAAAGCCGGTACACTGGTTCATGCTCCTGTCTACCCAGTTCCAAGGACGTCAGCATCCTGCGAACAGAATTATCGGCTGCTAATGAAACACTAATTAAAAAAGAAAGTCGAAATTCTTTATTATAATTATAAGCAGTAAGCAAGCAATCATTGCCGCAAGGTTACTATAATGTTTTTCAATAACGTGATAGTATTATAAAGTATGTAGTTTTTAATGTTGCGTGTAACTTCATAACGAAGTAGTATTATTAAGTAATATCTTAAGAATATTTATAAAACATTATGTCGTAACGTTTATATAATTTATATAAAATCAATATTTTAAAAGGTTAATCTAACATTTCTTGTTTATTGAGAATATTTGTAGTTAAAAGTAGTCTTATCGCCCTGGTAAAAATATGCATGTAATAATTGGGCAGAAAGTGTTGAAAAATGGCCATTATTACAAATTATGTAAAAAATTCTAAAATTTTGTAATATCATAAGTTTTGATAAATGTTCCAAAAGACGGTCAGAAAAGAACAGATTATGACAAGAATTGACGAAATCTAATATAATATGTTGAATTCTGACATAATTTCTTCATGAATATTTATTATCAAATTTTGTGAACTTTTAACATGTTAAATTATGTCCGAAAAGAACAGATTAGGACAAGAATTGACGAAATCTAATATAATATGTTGTATTCTGTAATGTAATATGTTGAATTCTCAAACAATTTCTTCACGAATATATATCGTCAAATTTTGTGAAATTGTAACATGTTAAATTATGTCATGTTGAATTCTGACAAGATATGTGAATCTGATATGTTGAATTCTATCATATTAGATTTCGTCAATTCTTGTCATAATGTGTTCTTTTCTGACCGTCTTTCGGAAGATTTATAACAAATTATGATATTATTCCAAAATTTGAGAATTTTTTACATAATTTGTAACATATGGCTATTTTTCAACATTTTCTGTCCAATTATGACATGCATATTTCTACCAATTGAAAGAGAATTAAAATAATTGACTTACTCGTCCACGTCGTGTTCCACAGCCGCGCCGGGGTGTTTCAATTTCGCGTAAAACACTAAATGCTCCCTTGGCGTTAGGGTGCCGATGAGCACGTTATCCTGAGGACAAACCCCTATGTCAGGTTTCGAACCCTCGACGCCGTTCAAATAGATTTCACCGTTGGTCGGAGCCTGCATCCCTGTCAGCATCTTGCTGAAATGAAAGTACACACTTGAAAGACGAGAATGAATTCCCCGAATTCCTCGTCGTTTACGAACGAAAATCCGGGGCAAACCCTTCCGGCGATGTTAAAGGGGATGAGTCCGTTGCCGGCGTCGGTCTCGGTTCTCGCCTCTACCCCCGCCGCTTGCTTTCGATATTTTTGTGAAAGAATGTTCACGTACATGATGGTCGTTTTCCCGGCGCCGTTCCTCCCGAGGAAACTGGTCACCTCCCCCTCGCCGAGTTTCAAAGTGAAATCGTCCACGGCCGTGACGTCGCCCTGATCGGTGTGGTAAACTTTCCTGACACCCTCGAATCGCACCCCCGCCTGCTTCTCGGTGACCGTCAAGTTGCTCGTGTCGCTTTCCTCGTCTGTATCGCGATACAAAATACACGTGACGCATTTCTAACTAGAAATTGGTGTTTCGATTAGAGAAGCAAGATCCAATTATGCATCGGACAGGCATGCTCTTTGAAATCTCACAAAAGGAAATACGCTGCGCCTTGCGAGACGGTACGACATACATTTTCATTTCATGCATCGCATGCAAAGTTTATCAGCATGCAATCTGAAAAATAATATCTCGACGTTAGCCAGCGAGGGAACGTAAAGAAACTCGTGCTCGAATGTTTGATATTCTAACAGAGTTTGTTGGTTCACGCGAAACGCGCACGCAATTATCGTGAATTCTGACTGGAACAGCTATTTTCTTATCGATCTATTCTCCAACATTGAATAGATTAGTCCGATAATTTATACAATTAGAAGTATTAACAAACACTTCTACTTCAATTCAATTCAAATTTATAGCGTTTCCCCCGTGCGAATTTTACAAAGAAAATAAATGGTTAAAATATTTATGGAAATTAAATCGATGGCTTCGCGATTGCCGACGATTCTCGACGACCCTTCTGGAAACTTGCATTCATATCCGAAGAGTCGAAGACTTCTGCGAAGAAGACATAGAGCAACATAAACAGCGAGCGGAATATGCTATATTCGGCGGAAGTTTGAACGGCGCAGGTGGAGCTTGAATAAAACAGCAGGGATGCGCATCAGAAATTCCAGAAGCAAGAGAGAGAGAGAAAGAGAGAGAGAGCAGAGATAAGCCGAAGTATCGTGCGAGAACGAAAGAACGAGCGAGCGAGCTAGTGCGATACCTTGGTAAGTGGTTGAAGGGTGGAGAACGTCGTTAGTGAAATAGAGGTTGTTGACGAAGGTAAGGTAGCTCGGCCTGCCGTAAAGGGAACGTGTGTCGGCCCACCATAAGCTAGAGGACCTCAATTCGTGAAAGCCCCTGCCTGGAAAATTGATTTGCCAAGTGCTCGTCCGTTTTCCGGGAACTCACCAGTTCATCGACATCGGTTTTCAGGTGGGGAAGTGTCGCGCGGTGTCTTTTTTTTTCTTTGCGACCGATCGTGAAAGGGTGCCACGACACCGTCGGCCTGGCGTTTCTCTTCGTGGATGAAAAGGTGAAATGCGAACGAGTGGTGCTCGGGTGAACGATATTTCATTGTGAACACGTGGGTGGCGTCGACGAATAAATTGTTATATGTGAACTTAAAAGTGTCAAAGTTAAGTTCGTCTCTCTGTTATTTCTGACAAAAGAAGTGCAGACACAAGACAGGAACAGTGAACGTATTTTATGTTTCCGGCACCAGATATACCACGATCATTTTTCTATACTATAGTATAAAAGACGAGTTGCGTTAGTTTTTATTAAACGACTCTCAAACGTGTACTTTTCCGATGTGAGAAAAACAAAGAAAAAAAAATGACAGATAAGAGAATATAAGCGACATCACCAAACGTTCAAAGATTGATTCTACGAGAGTTGTAAGAAGTTTAGCCAAATTTCGTGCCGGTGGACAGTACCTGAATTCGTGTAATTCGCGACGAGATAACCGATTGCGGCGTAAATGCAACCGTCGACGGCGATCATTAGTAGCACCAAACCGAGGGACATGGGATCACCGGGGCTGGACTCCTCCCACATCACGTCCCAAGTTAATCCGGTTCCTTGAACTTCCTTTCTAGCTGCGTACAGACAGCCGTAACAGAAACTCGTCGACATACTGAGACACTGAAAATTCATACAATAAAATAAATTTTTATATACATTTTTCACAGAAATCACGATTTCAATACAATAAATGTTGTGACGAGTAACGCGCAGTAAATCGAATTCTGTCAGTCGCGCGGGACTAGCCGCGAGCGAAGACAATTTCAGCGCAATGTGAACGCGTTGTTCGAACATGTTATTTGTCACAGGAAATGCTATTGCGACGCTGGACGGCGATAACTTACGATGAGAAGCTTATACCCGAGACCTATAACGGCCTCCATAGCAATGACAATGATGTACGGCATGAATGTCAGCAAGAACGAAACCACAGTGATGATCGCAGCCAGACTCGCCGAGCTGCACAACGTTGAGATCATGTAGCTGAAAATTCGACGAAAAAACAAAAATTGCGGTATTATATAAAAATTGTATATACTGAAAGAATAATAAAATGCATCTGATGGTATGATGCATGGTATGAAAAGTACTTTAGAATACTTGAAGAGTAAAACATGAATACAAATTATAAAATTGGTATGAGAAACACTTTACAATACTTGAAGAGTAAAACATGAATACAAATTATAAAATTGGTATGAGAAGCACTTTTGCAATACTTGAAGAGTAAAACATGAATACAAATGATAAAATTGGTATGAGAAGCATTTTTATAATACTTGAAGAGTAAAACATGAAGAAAAATGATAAAAATTTAATAATGCTCACCAGAAGGTAACTATAGAAAACGAATAATCGATCATCATGATTAAAATCAATGACGGATCGGACTTTGGTAGAATTTTGCCAGCTAGGAGGACAGTGGCGATAGAGAACATCACGATTATCACTTCTACGAATGTAGTGATAAACCAAGCCATGGTGTTTCTCCAAGGTTTCAGTCCCATCACGCTCATTACCTAAGAGAAGTAATTGTGAACCGATAGCCGTTTCGAATTGTTAACTATACTTATCGTCCTGAAAGAGGACCATTTCGTGCAGATTGAAAGGAGGTGGGAATCGCAGCGATCAGCTTAGGCCTCACGAATATGGCCTTAATATAGACGGACAAAGAAAAGTAACTATCGACAATCGGATGGGATTGCATTAGGAAATGTTAAATGGTTAAATGTTAATGGTAATGAAAATTTAAATGTTAAAATGCGCAGAACAATCGAAAATTGAACTGTGCCCAGTCCTACTCTTTCAGGACCGCAAGTATAGTCGTACGACAGTTTTTTACCATTGCATTCTGTGACTCGCGTTCCCAAACGACGTGCCTGACAGCTGCACCCACGCACATCATTAGGGCGAAGAAGAATCCCACCTGAATGCCCTGCGACTCGTAGAGGGTGGTTTGAAAGCTACACAATTTCGAATTATTTTACATGAAATTGGAATATAAATAAAAATGAGTATAAATCAGAACTTGTATTAATACTCACGGCGTGTCCTTCCAGCAAGGATACGGCATTTGTTGCGTGACGGTCTTCCATTCCAAATTTCTCTGAGTTTTCGTTTTCACGATCGCTCGATCGATGGAATCCTGAAGTTGAATGAATCCCCTCACGTACCTTAAATGCTCTATGAAACTGCTCTCCGGTCCGGGTATCCAAAACTGATTTTTCAGCCGCTTCGTCGACTGCACGTAATCCACGTCCATACGAATCTTGTACATAACGTTGTTGGGCAGCTGTTGGTCCAGCGATCTGGTCGTTCTTTCCGACGGGTTGTCCAAGAAGACGACGCCGGCTAAAAACTCCCGCGTCTCCATCAGAATCCGCGCTTCCGCCTCCATCTCGTCCTCGGAACGAAATCCTCTTACACGATCCACGAGCACGCATTCCAATAAATCATTCAGCATGCCGACCATTGTGATCAGACGTTTAGACCTTTTAAGTCGCCACGAGATCTCGCTAAGATTCATGTTGGTGAAATCTCCTGGGATAAGGGGAAACGTTTCATGGAAATGCTTTCTATTCGTCGCACGCGTCTCCGTACGAACTTACCTCCCTCGAAGTTCCCGCCGCCGAAGGACCTGATCGCGATCTTTATGACGTCCGAGGACATTATGTCCTCAAGGTCCTTTAGATTGTCGCTCATGTCGGAAAGGTTCGCCAACGAGGTCAATGTCTTTTCGAAACTGCTCATCAACACGCCGAAGTGCTGCATTTCCACGAACGTCCTGTTCGTCAGCGTCATTACACTGTTAATTACTGTGGAATTCGGGGCGTAAAGAATGTGACCGCGTAGCAAAGGTTTCACGTAGGACCATATAATTTTACCGCCGCCCATTGCGACCATGCCCTTATACGTGTCTCTGCAGAAGTCGGCTAAACAGAGGAAAATTTCAAAATTTCTAATTCTCTTCGTGCACTGAATTTAGAAATTTTTTCCGCACTACTTACTCGGCAGAGAATCGAGTTCCATCTGATCGAATTCTTTACTGTTGTCCTCCAACTTGGAAATGATTTTATACAAATCGCCATTATCGGAAACCATCGGCTGACCGCATAACATCTCGCTGGCGTCTTGGAGGAACTTCGAGGCTGGAGTACGTAAACGCATTTGAATATTTATCGAATACGATTACAAGAGCCGTCGTTAATTTCGTTTTCCAGTTTTCCATAACTTACTGGAGACCGTTTGGTCCTGTTCCGGCGCATCTGTTTCCAAAGCTTCCGCCGACGGCATCTGAGAGGAAAGTTTGTCTCGGAAGAATGGTAATAACTCCGCGGCCACTCCCAGATTATTCAGTACCATTTTCCCCTCAGCCTCCGTCAGGTTCGCGTTCGCCAATATATTCTTCACGTTCGCGCTCATCAACTGAAACGATTCGTTAAACCAGAAATTAAGAAAAATTAAACAAGGTGCTATTAAAGTTTCTCTTATGCACTCAAGGTTTCTGTAAGATTTACTCACGGTTTTGAAGATGTAATCGAAATTCATGTTCTTAATCAACGTGATCGTCACGTTCTGGGTCTGCGAGTCCTCGAACTGACAGACAGCCGCGCTGACTTCCTCGGCGGTGACTTGGCTGCTGTTGAAATTCAACATATCGCTGAGCTTCTCCGGCGAGCAAATGATCTCCTTTAAAGCGAGAGCTTTTCTTTCTTTCATGAAGACGGAAATCATGTCTATCTTGGCCTGGCTCAGCGTCAGCGCGACGTCGTTGGAAATTCCCATCTTGTCGACCAAGTACGATCTCACCGCGTCCCAGTTGTCGAACATGTCTCTGATAACGTCTGAAAGTAAATCGAACGATATTTCTCGTCTCGTCCAGCCGAACGGACACCGCGCCGCGAGATTCTTACACTTCATGTCGAGCAGGCCTAAGTTCTTGAAAATGTCCATCGATTGCAACGCCTGGACCATTCGATAAACGTCGTCCAACACGGGTTCCTCAACGAAAGGCCTCACGTCCTCGACTAATTTCTCGAATCTGGAAATCGATCGCCAATTTCAAACTCTATTTTAAGCCCTTCCCGTACCATTTATCTCGGGAAACTTCGAGCCTTGTCCATTCTTAAGTCGTTTTCCTCCGTTTTTTTATGCGTACAATAAACTTTGCACATTCTGGGTGGACATGAGATTACAACCACGAGTCTGATTTTTGATACCCACGTTTGCTATCAAATTGTGATCACGAGTTCGACTCATGATATTTATATCTAGTACAAAATTATAATCACGAGTCAGACTTGTTAAAGTACGGCAAGGGGTTAAACATACATGCAATCGATCTATTATAAGATATTTAACTCGTGTAACTCTAGTCTCGTCTCTCTGATGAATAATATCCTTACCCGTCGAAGAGCTTGTCCACCGTCTTATCCTTGAGTACATTAACCACTCCGTCGACGACGTCGGGAGCCCCGAGGACGTTCGAGACGTCCTGGAAGTCGATTTTACTGGCGACGTCGAGCAGATTGCCGCCCTCTCCGATAACGACGGATAAGTGGCTAAGGATCTCCTTCAGCCACGTTAAATTCCACGAGGCGTCCGCGCGCCACTGTTTCTGATCGTGATCGATACGATCCAGATCCAGACTCCGAGACAATCGATCCGCGATCTCCACCAACGAGCTATAATTCGACGCCTTCGGGTCGAACCGGAACACCCTCTCCGCTCCCTTCGAGCTGAGACGTTCGTACAGAACCGTACTGTTGCTACACTCCTGCTTCGTCCGACAGATAGTCCCGTTCTTGTCGTTCAGCAACGCGTTCGCGTTAATCATCGCGCCCGGCAAGAGCGCCTCGACGTCGCCGACGTCCGACGTCTTCACGACGTCGCGGACGGGCATCCATATCGGGACGTACTTCTCCGCCATGCGAGACAATGCGACGATGTTCTTGTGGTTCGTGCCAGTATCCAGAATGGTAGGTGCATTCTTCTGCAAGGCTTCCAGCACACCGAGGATCGTCATGGCGTACCTTGAATCGAGCTGGTTTTTACCGCAACGTTTGCATTTTTAAGATTTTTGGAGATCGTTTTGAGGTACTTACAATCCAGGCCTGGTGTAAGCGGGTTCTCCTATGAATTTTCGCATGCACTCGTGCATCCTGTCGCTGTAAGTTTGATTGTGAAAGTTCACTATGATGTCGACGACGTAATTCAAAGTACTCTCCAAAGTCGATACGAATTCGTCCCTAGTTCGTTTGACGCTTAGGTACTTGTAATCCTTCACCTAAAAGGAGTTTAGAATTGTGTAATGATAGCAAAATTGCCAGGAAAAAGACCCTACCGTCCTTTTCCACCAGGAAATCGGCTCGATTCTCTGGTATTCGCCAGATCGAGCCGATTCCTGGTGGAAGAAGACAGTAGGTCCTTTTTCCTGGCAATTCTGAATGACAGTAAAAATGATCGCAATGTTCCTTACCATACTGGCGGTTTTATTCCAATAAAAATTGTGCATCAGGATATCGTGGATTTTCGACACGTTCAATCGATTCAGCTGACAGAGGAGCTTCGCGTAAAGCTGATGGTGCACCAGCTGAGAATTCAGGACTTCAAAAGGAAATGTGATACACCATGAACAGTCTCTGAAAGAAAATTCTCTGATAAGCTGATAGCATTTAACAAATAACGATTACTGATGTCTTGTCTCTACTTACTCGGTGGTCTTGCCAGAATTTAGAATATTCCTCAGGATCGTAGAAATTTTTTTCACCACCAAGTGAGCGAGCGTTCTCGCGTCCTGAAGAATATATATAATTTATATAATATAATAAAGACATAACGTAATATATATAATATAATAAAGGATACATACAAACCGTCCCGTGAAATACCGGTTGCGATAGATGTTAATTTAATGAAAACGTAACTTACCTCTTTTTTGTAGTTGGATAAAAAGTCTTCGAACGTGCCTTCTTTGAAGGACGTCCACCATGCAGGGATCTTCACGGTTTTGAAGCCTTCGGCAGCAATTCGGATTAACGTCGATTGAACGTGTTCCATTCTCTCTTCAAGGTAAATTTCACTATAGTTCCCGGATCGATCCTTTGGTACTCGAGTCTCCTGTGACACATAAATAATTCAGAGATTGATCGTAAAACGATTTACGAGGAAAGATTTTTATGGCTTCAAGAAAATATGAGATGCCTACTTTTTAGGGTGAAATCATTAATTGTGATCAACACATTTTTTTTTTAACAATTTACGAGGGAAGATTTTTATGGCAGGCTTCAAGAAAATATGAGATGCCTATTTTTTAGGGTGAAATCATTAATTGTGAACAACACATTATTTTAAAACAATTTCGAAAGTATTTAATTAAATTTGTCTCATAAATTTCGTCTCATAATTGAACATTGTACCTCGTACTTCTGATCGAAAGGCAGTATATCGATCAGCGTCAGACGCTTGTCGGAGAAGACGATCTTCTGGCAATAGTTGGAGACGCTCGACAAGAGTGCCTTCTTCCTCACGAAACTGGGCACGATCAAATATTTGTCGATGTCGCACAGGTGTACCCGGCCGAACGAGAGCTTTTCCACGAAATCGCTCAACCTCTCCGACTTCACGAAAGTGTCAACACCGCTCACGACGAGATTCGGCAGATCTTCTATCAGAGTCAAGAGCGGTTTCATCTTCGAGCTCTCGTAGAGTACGCGCAGCTTTTGCCAAACGTCACCGCCGGCCAGCAGCTCAACAGTCGCGTCTATGAGCTGATACATTCGGATCAGCCTCGTATCCGGGTCCGAAGCGCCGATCGTCGGGCCCAATTCGACGCGGCCCACGATTTTCTCGTTCATCGCGCACTTGCGTAGCCAACTTTGTCCGGCCGCGTAAACGATGGACAGAGTCTCGTTCGACATGTGCTGCCAGGTCCTCGCGCTGAAGATGTTCGACCTTAGAACGATGTCAGGATACTTCTCGTGAAAAGCGGACGCGGCGTCTAACAGTTTGACGACGGCGGAACTCATCGGTGTCATCTTTGGCAAAGCTGCTTGATTTTTCGCTGCAAGCTGTTATAAACAGATTAAGTACAAGAACATAGCCGTCTTCAGGTTCTACTTACAAAGTACTCCTCGCTGGTTATACTCTTCAACAACTGGTAAGGGTCGAAGGAGCAAATTTCGTGTATGAACCGGGTCCGATTAGGGGCGAACCAGTAATTCGAATTGAACGGTAGCCTGCACACGGTTTTCCTCACTTCTTCGTAAGGCATGAAATTGCCTGTCGTGGAATTGATCGTAGTAATGCTGGCGACCAAGGCGATCGCTTCTTCTGGGTGGATATCGAGAATCTTCAACAATTGACGAGCGTCACCTCTCTCGACCAAGTTCCAGAGATGGATCGCATTCTCCTGGGGATTAATGTTCTTTATCGAGCTCGTAATGTGACCTAGAGCCTCGGCAATACCCTCTATAAAAAACCTAGACTCGCTTCCTTTAATATCCTGAGGAAATAATTAAAAAAATATTATCAAGTTCGTGGAAACTTGTAGATATCGAAAAACAATCGATTTACCTTATGCGTAGGTCTCGTATCGTAATATTCCAGAGTGTCCTTCAAATTCTGAAGAGTGGACAACCAATAGGACGTCGAAAATGGCGCCTCTATTTCTACAGTCTTGTTCATCGTATATGTGACGAATTTCGAACTTTCGGATATGAAATCGTGCAGATCACCGATCACGGTCATCGTGTAAGATCGGTATTTGTCGACGGGCGTTCTCCACACGATCGTCTCGGACATGTATAAATCGGTGTAGGCATCGAAGTTGTCCGGGTCGAGATCGCAGGTGAAGTTCTTCAGGATCCTGTATTCCTCAGGAGTGAGACCAATGACAGCGTCCGTCCACCAATTGAACAGCTGAGCGCAGGTGATGTTGCCGTTGCGCTCCAGCTCCGTCACGATACGATCAGTGATGTCCACGTCGGACAGTCCATTTATCAACGTAGCCAAAACGAAGTACAGTTTGTTATAATAAATCGATATAGGCGTGTTTCTGACGAATCCCAGCAACGGTAGTAAACTCAGTTTCGCACCGTGTTCCAAAGAATGCGACTGTATCGCTGAAAAGAGAAGAATTTCTTTATTTCTTTCGAAGCGAGAAAATCGTTTTCTACGTACCGTCGCGTAAAATATTCGTGGCAGTCGTTGTGATCTTGTGGACGGCGTGAGAAGTGAATTTCAATAGAACGAGTATACGATCCTCGATCGAAACTGTCGGATTCCAAACATCGCTGGCTGCTAGATTGCTTTTAAAGGCACCCACGGTTTTGTCGAATTCTATATCGATGTAATCAAGGACGCTCCTAGATTAAGAAAAAACGCATAAAATTCTGAAGTTCAATCGTCGATTTAACGTAACGTGACGTAACAACGCTGACCTGGCCTCGCTCTTCATGTCTGGCCACCTGTCCTCGAATATGCTTTTAACTTCCGGTGTCAGCGACTCCAGATGCTCCATGAGATTCGGTTGTTCTGCCAACGCGACCTGTTTCGCGTCGTTGACCAGATCGTCGAGCTTCTTGGCCAATCGACGGAATTTCGCGTAGCCCAAGGTCCAATTGAACGGTGGAAGTTGTATCGCGTCGTCGTGCTGAAACTGACATCCGGTTCTCGTTCAGTATCTAGAACGCGGACGAGGGTATCGGCGGTACTCACGATTTTTTTCGCCCTCGTTAAGACCGGTTGCTCCTTCCATTCCTGTATGAACAAAGACGGGTTGCACGATATCCTCTCGATCTCTCGTATTATCTCGCGGGTGCCGTTTCGCAGCTCCATCGCCGCTCCGACGCTCTCGTTCTTCACACAGGGCCATTGTTCCTCGCGCGATTTGTAATCGTCCAAGACGGATATCTGTCGCGTGAGATAAATGTCGTAACGCCGATCTTGGATTTGCACAAGCTCGCATCGACGTAAAAAACACTGTTCTATTCCAGATCGAAAGGAGAGCCCGAGAAACTTACGAGGTGGATCGGTTTCATTGTGACGATGTCAACGACGTCGAGAATGAGCGGCGACAAGTTTCTCAGGATGGCACTGAGGAGGATTTCGGTCTGCGGCAAATCCTGCAGCACCTCGGATAACGTCGCCACGTGATCGTTCTTCTGTATTTGATCGACGATCCTCTCCACGTTCTCGAAGATCACCGACGACGCCCAACCGATCGCGTACATCTCCTTCCATCCGCTCTTCGCGCGGAAAAGGGGGCTCTCCATCAGGCTGAGCAGCTTGCAGATGAAACCTACGCTGCAGAGAAGACGTAACTCATCAAAATGAATATCCGTCATTTTAACTGATACTGTAAAAGAGAAAAGAAGTTGTTCTCTCGTTACTTGCGTACCTCATCTCGAAAACGTCCTTGGCGCCGAGATCGAGGCTCCACGAGTTTTTAAACTCCGTCTTCAAGCGTTCCAACCGCGCCGGGTCGTAGTCGGAGTTCTCCTGGTGGATCAGCGCGTCGACGTAACTATAAATCTCGATGGTTTTGACGTTGAAGTCCGTCCAGTTGAACGATCCCCGGTTCCTGTGCCGTTCTTCCTCTTTCAGTTCGATTTGAGTCCTGTTTAACTCCAAGTCGGTCTGCACGGATTTCGAGAGACGGCAAACGAGCGCTTTCAGCGCCGTGTCGTTCGAGCCTTNTGAATATGTTCGACCTTAGAACGATGTCAGGATACTTCTCGTGAAAAGCGGACGCGGCGTCTAACAGTTTGACGACGGCGGAAGTCATCGGTGTCATCTTTGGCAAAGCTCCTTGATTTTTCGCTGCAAGCTGTTACGNTCTTCCTCTTTCAGTTCGATTTGAGTCCTGTTTAACTCCAAGTCGGTCTGCACGGATTTCGAGAGACGGCAAACGAGCGCTTTCAGCGCCGTGTCGTTCGAGCCTTGAGGAAAATTCAACAAAGCGGGCGGATTCGGGTCCGTGCAATACGTCCTCGTGAAATTGTCGTATTCCAGCAGCTTCAGGACCTGTAACACACGTCGTTCTCGAAGTGAATGCCGAAGGATTATGGTTATAGACTGACCTTATCCTTATCCGCAGCGGTCAGATAGAAGGTCTCAATCAGTTCCTCTTTCCGGCGTCTAACTTCGCTGATCCAGTTCTTCGGATTCTCCCGCAGGTCCTGCAGAATGATCTCGGCAAGTATGTCCATGTTCTCCAGGTCCGGTTTGATGGTCACATAGGATAAACTGCGGAAGCCGATCATCTTTGCTATTGTCAAATGAATCCCAACCCTGAAGAAGACAGCATTCAAAGTAATATAATCCTGTGAGTTCAATTTATTAATTGTATAAATCAATTTATTATTAAACTTGCATATCCATCCTTCCTTGCTGTTGAGTTTCTTCAAAAGCTTCGCGCCAACCTTCGTCGAACTTGAACACCGACCAATCAGGATCCGGTTTCTTTGGCGATTCCAAAAACGTCAGAAATTTCTCCGCGTTCTTAACAACCGACGTCACGTTCGATTTGTCGATGCTGGTCACTTGCTGCAGGGCCATGTTCACAACCGTGTACAACGTATCCGTCACCTGCGAATCAGGTACCGTGAGAAAATTGTCCTACGGACGATTTCCATATTCGAGACGGACAATCGATGCTCACGATCCCATGGAAGTCTTCGATCTCGAAAATTTCGTACACGTCCCAGATGAACTTTTTCCCGGAATCGCTGCACAACAGTTCCTTGATGTGCCTTGATTCGTCTCTGCCGTCTTTAAAATCGTCGAAAATTTCGTTCAACGTCTCCTCTTTGCAGAGGAAATACTGGGGTTTCATGTTCTCGGTTTCCTCTACAAATTTCTGTAAAACGCGGATTTTTTTATATATTCTATTATTAAAGCAAAAGAAGTCATTCACTGGTTATTTACCTCGACAAATGTTAAATTGGAGAACGATTTAACTAGAGT
The DNA here is from genome assembly GCA_019453355.1 of Ceratina japonica. Classification (NCBI taxonomy): domain Eukaryota; kingdom Metazoa; phylum Arthropoda; class Insecta; order Hymenoptera; family Apidae; genus Ceratina; species Ceratina japonica. The sequence goes on along the minus strand of SMSR01010881.1, from coordinate 4,625 downwards.
CCGATAGAAATTTGGATGGACGTTCGTCAATAACTTTTGAACCGTATCCTTATGATTTATAGAAACGTTGTAAATCCTTTGTTGAGCTTCTTCGTGGATAATCCCGAAGTGATACAGCGCTTTCATCATCAATCGCCCGTAGGATAAGAGGTAACTCATCGGAGCCAATATGTGATCCGACAAGTAATCCCTTAGCCCGTCGAAAATTTCAGCCGGTCTATAAGAAAGTCATTTTTTATAAATACAATTTAATCGATACTTTCATGGGCGAAAATTTTGCCAAAATGAACCTCACATTAGAGCGTCGTATCTGTGACGATGCATGATCTTTTTCGTCAATCTTGCCCCGTCTTGTAGCAAACCGATGATTAAATCGATGATTTGGAACATATTTTCGTTCTCCATTATGTTCGTACGTACGGCTCGTGCCGAGCCGGCCAACCGTCGTGCTATTTCGTAATAGCTCTCGGAAGAGCCACTAGTTTCACCCTCCTTCAACCCTTTCATCAACTCCAACAACGATTGCAATCTCAAGAATTGTTTTTCCACGATGTCCCAATTGCGTTCCTTCGAGAATATCGGTTGGAAAACTTGTAGTGATTTGTTCACGCTAAAATAGCATCAGAAGAATGTTTTTCTGTGTCTTTGATTATCCACGGAAGTTCGCTCGATGCTACTCACAAAGTCAGGTCGATCTCTTTGAACGTGACGTTCTTCATGGCCATTATCATTTTCGGCATCCATTCGCGTATCTTTAAATACTCCGGGACGTACTTCTTCACCAACTGTAGGTCCAGGATCGTTTCGGCGGCCCGCTTCAAGTCCTCGAAGAAATCGTACTCCCGGAACTTCGCCATTACGCGATCGACCATCTCCAGTAGGCCGGAAAAATCGAGGTGCTTGGACAAACTTTCGAGCATCTTCGGTATCGTCTCCGAGTCGATGTCGCAGAGGGTCTTCGAGATCACCGCGTAGTCCTCCTCGTTCGACAGAATCAGGTACTTTCTCAAACTTTCCGGGGAACAGATCACCCCGTCGATGTTCGACGAACCGAAAGCCTCGATGAGCTAAAACCCGGTCGTGGAAAAAACATTTTCATACGGATATCAAATATGTAATTCTATTGTACCCTCTGTGGTCCACGAGACGTGGTAGAATAGAATGAATTCTTATTTCATAATACAATAAATTATACATCCTCTATAATATTATTAACAATATTGTTATTTTAATTTTAGAAAATGTACATTGAGTAAGCATAAATCTGCGGATACTAACATATAGCAATTTAATGGACGAATCAAATAATCCGTCGATCAACCCGTCCCTCGCGTTCGGCATCTGCAGCCTGAGGAGGTTCTTGATTTCCTCGTGGTTGTTGAATAAATCGCCCAATCGAATGCCTCGATCTAGTTCGACGAATTCGATATACACACGACGTGAATTCACGGGGACATATCCGATAAACGAGGTATCGAAGAAGGTAGAGCGTACGTACCGAACAACGCCTTGATTTCCGGTTTAGTGAGTATCTGCGCCATCGATTTCAGGAGCTGGATGCTGTTCGGCAACGTTCTGATCGCGGATAGAATCGTCTCGTTGCCGAGCATCGGCTGCAGCTCGACCACCAACGGACCTAGACTACGATCAGATTTCTATAAAAGTATAATAACTAAGCAAAATCTAAGCTAGTTTACTTCCGCAAGTGATAATAGTACATTATGCTCCAAAGGAGTAAAGTCGTTGATTATTTCCGCGGGTGGGTTTGACCCAAGAGAATGATCGACTTTACTTGCGTGTTGCATATAGGACTTTATTTTCGCCTTAACTGTATAGCCATTTTAGTGTCTTGAAAAGTGGGACGTATACTCAACCATCGTTCAGTACCGAAAAAAATCAAAACCAGAAGTGGTAGGGTAAATGTGCCAATTGCTGCGAATTTTTATACAGGGTAACTTTGAACGCGAAAATCAGCTATTTGAATAAAAGATTTAAATTAAATTATTTTTTGAACGAGTTTTATTATGTTATAAATGCGTAAAAAAATAATTGTATCTTAAAAAAACGCAAAAAACGAAATTAAATAAGTCATTTTTATGAGGTGATGAACTGCTGGTATTANTTAACAATATTGTTATTTTAATTTTAGAAAATGTACATTGAGTAAGCATAAATCTGCGGATACTAACATATAGCAATTTAATGGACGAATCAAATAATCCGTCGATCAACCCGTCCCTCGCGTTCGGCATCTGCAGCCTGAGGAGGTTCTTGATTTCCTCGTGGTTGTTGAATAAATCGCCCAATCGAATGCCTCGATCTAGTTCGACGAATTCGATATACACACGACGTGAATTCACGGGGACATATCCGATAAACGAGGTATCGAAGAAGGTAGAGCGTACGTACCGAACAACGCCTTGATTTCCGGTTTAGTGAGTATCTGCGCCATCGATTTCAGGAGCTGGATGCTGTTCGGCAACGTTCTGATCGCGGATAGAATCGTCTCGTTGCCGAGCATCGGCTGCAGCTCGACCACCAACGGACCTAGACTACGATCAGATTTCTATAAAAGTATAATAACTAAGCAAAATCTAAGCTAGTTTACTTCCGCAAGTGATAATAGTACATTATGCTCCAAAGGAGTAAAGTCGTTGATTATTTCCGCGGGTGGGTTTGACCCAAGAGAATGATCGACTTTACTTGCGTGTTGCATATAGGACTTTATTTTCGCCTTAACTGTATAGCCATTTTAGTGTCTTGAAAAGTGGGACGTATACTCAACCATCGTTCAGTACCGAAAAAAATCAAAACCAGAAGTGGTAGGGTAAATGTGCCAATTGCTGCGAATTTTTATACAGGGTAACTTTGAACGCGAAAATCAGCTATTTGAATAAAAGATTTAAATTAAATTATTTTTTGAACGAGTTTTATTATGTTATAAATGCGTAAAAAAATAATTGTATCTTAAAAAAACGCAAAAAACGAAATTAAATAAGTCATTTTTATGAGGTGATGAACTGCTGGTATTACTGCGTGTATGAGGTAATTACTGCGAGTCAAATACTGCGGCAACCCTAATTACTGCGAGCCAAATACTGAGAAATACTTCCATCGCTTTTTATTAAATATTTTTTAATAAAATATTGTACAAAATACATAAGTGTTATTTAAATTTTTTTTTCATTTTGAGGAAAGAAATGCAATTTTAAAAGAGGTGTTTGACAGACGTCAACTAAAATTACTGCAAGATTCACATTTTCGTGAACTACTCGACTTTCAAGTGTTTTAAAGTAATTACAATTTTCATTATTGCTATTTATTTTGTTTAAATTATTATTATCAAATAACGAATAATTAAAGAATTTCTTTTATTTCGTCTAATACGTTTAAAAAATTCATAATTAATGATTTTAATAAAAATCCGCAGTATTTGGGGCATCTGCAGTAATTGGCACACTTACCCTATCATTAGAATCAACTGAAAATATATCCAATATTTCAAATGTAAATGTCTCTAAACATGTTTGTCTATTAAAATTTTTTCTAGTTTTTAAAATAAATAACGCATGTGCGAGAGATAAAGTACATTATTCCCGCATATGCGGGAATAAAGTATATGCGTGAGAAAAGAGCCACTTTCGTCCCGCTTTTGAGGGAATAAAGTAGCTATTATAGGTAAGCCGTGAACAAAAAGATTTATCGAAAATTCTGATAGTATGAAGAAGGTCGCAACTAACGTGGCAGTTTTATACGAAGGGAGTTGTTCGTATTCCGACAAGGGATCGCAAGGGTTGCCGAGGCTGCAAATGAAACTCTGAACGAACGGCAGCAGTCCATTCTCCGGCATGGACCTCGCTGGAAATTGGCAAGTCGGATAGTACTTCGGATCCGTATTGTCGCGGATCGTATATAGGATCATAAATACTGCCACCGGCCACAGGAACACCAGGCCTAGGATGCCCTAAACATTCCAAGTTAGCGCGAACGCTTTTAGCAATCTTGGTCCGAGGCCCCGCGTTTCTCGGAATTTACGATTACGTACCGGCTGACGTTTCCGTACTATATAGTTCTTCCAGAGAAGAAGTCCAATCTGGTCGACCCTCATCTTCGCGGAAACGGCTTAGACCTGCGAAACGGAATTAAAGTGCAAACATCCCATTTAGCATCGATTCTAAGTGCGGCGAAACTTTCCGGACGTCGCGCTGCAAATTTCGAAAACGTCGGAGCAGGGATCGACAGAGATATACAGCGTTCGAAGTGGCCGCGATCCATGAATCAAGATCGAACGAGCAAAACCGCTTCGTTGATATATCGCGTGGTGCAGGACAAATATTTGAAGAGCGTAACAAGCGGTGCGTCCGTCGGTGTCGATACCCGGCGCGCCGCGTCACGCCGGCAAAACCGGAAATGCGCTTCACTCCGTCGCGTGTATTACGCCGGAATACATTGCGGGGAAACGGAACAATGAACCGAACGGATTGGGTTTCACGGTGCGAACGAAAAGGACGAGGCGTTCGATCGCGTTTGTCCGCGCGCCGATCTCGGTCCCTTATTTCCGGCCGAAACGGCGACGCGCGAAAGTGAACCGGTAACGACCGGCCGCTCGCTGTATTCTAATTTTC